>LKTO01000577.1:0-30313 GCA_001399465.1 Hymenoscyphus scutula
ATATATATAAGTAATATTAGAAATCTTAGATACTTACTAATTATAATAGCTAAGTTATTAAAGAAATTAATAAAACTCTATAAATATAGAGGTAATTTTAAGCGAATTATTAGTTATAGCTAGTAAGCGTCTATAAATCTTAATATTACTTATTTATATAGTAACTAAAAAGATTTTTTAATTTTATTAGTTTTTATTAAGAATTATAGATTCTTACTAGAGTTATATAGAGGTTTTTTATATATATTTTAAGTAGTCGACTTAGTAATATAGTTAACTTAGTAGTAAACTATATTATAAATTATAGATTTAAAAGATATTTTAAATATAAAAGATTTATTAAAAGATATTTATAATATTAAAACTTATACTAATCTATAGATTATTCTTTTATTTATATATATACTTCTTTATAATATTAAGTACTAATTTATAATTATATAGAAAGCTTTAAAAAGTAACTTTAAAAGTATATTTCTTTAGCTAATAGAGTTACTTTAATTATAGATATATAGATAGCTTTTAAATACTAAGAATATATAGCTATAACTATATATAAGATTAATAGCTAATTTAAGACTAAATCTTATATTTTAGATCTTATTTATTTACTAAAACTAATCTACTTAAAAGAGTATCTAGTAGAGATTCTTTTAAAAATTACTAATTAATATAATATATCTACTTTTATTTATATAATTACTTATAATAGTACTTATCTAATAATATTCTTTTTACTAAATTTAAAGCTAAATATATAAAGTAATACTAGAAGTTTAACTTAAAGATAAATATAATATACTAGATTTTATATACTATTAAGAACGATAATCTTTAATATCTCTTCTATATTATAAATCTTATAATTTAGAATAGTATATTAGTATCTAAAATAAAGCTAAAAGAGTCTTACTATATAAATAACTATAAGCTAAATTTAATAGTAGTTCTATTTAAAGAGTATACTATTTCTTTTTAATTCTTCTTTTATAAAATATAATTACTTTATAATTTTTTTCTATTAATATTATTAATTATTATTATATATATAATATTAAATTTATAGAGATAACTTTAAATATACTAGTATAATAAAATTTAATAGTCTACTTTATTAATATCTTTTTATATTCTAATAAATCTATTATATTATTATATACTTATTTAAAGAATAATATCTCTATCTATTATCTTAATATCTCTAATATAGATTAGTAAATAGATTTTAAAGTTATTTACTATTTTAAAAAACTAATTATTACTCTATAAGCTAAAAAGTATTTAATACTCTACTATATTATACTATTATATCTTACTTTTTACTATTAACTTAAAAGTCTTATAGACTACTAATACTAAATAATTCTCTAGAAGACTACTACTACTATATAGAAGAAGTTTAATATATACTTTAAATTAAGTATTATCTACTATAATACTATAGCTTCTAATTCTTAGTATAAATTATACTATTTTACTAAAATACTTAAGAATAAAAATAATACTAGAAATAATATATATAAAAAGTATAAAATAAAGATTAATTTATATAATTAAGAGAGAGATTCTAATTTAGATATAGAGAAAGAAAAGCTAAATAAGAAGTAAGTATAAATTAGAGATAGTACTTTATACTAGATTATATATCTATAAAGCTAGAGATTATTATAAAAGACTAAGATTAAAAAAATTAAAAAGTAGAAGAAAAGAAGATATAGTAGTTCTAATTAGAAAATTAGTTTTATATTTAAAAAGAGCTTTTATTAAGTAGAAATTAAGAGTTATATATAGATTAATTTACTACTCTTTTAAGCTCTCTAGATAATAGTTTCTATTTTAAATTCTTCTAGAAAATATCTTCTATATTAAAGTCGCTCTAGATAATTTAAAAGTAATACTATCTATTAAAAATTCTATAGAAGATACTACTAGATATTAATTACTATTTAGTTAGTAGAGTTAGCTTATATTTCGCTATATTTTACCTTTAGTTTAGATTAATTTAGATCTATTACTTTTACTCTAGAAATCTTTCTTTATTACTTCTAGAATTACTTAGTAGCTAACTATAGCTATATATATAACTAGCTTAATTATTTAATTTTCTCGATCTTACTAAAAAGGTTAAAATTAATATACTCTACTCTATTATATCTTTATAACTATATCTCTAGAAAGAAAGCTCTATAAAACTCTTAAACTATAAGTCTTTCTAATTTAATATATCTACTTTTTATTATATATAATATAGTTTACTATCGAGTCGACTATATTATCGAGTCGACTACTTTAAAACCTATATAAAAAACGTCTATATATAATTATATACTTTATATATTTATAAATAAAAGTGTCTAAAATTAAATTCTTAGTTTTATTAATATATTAAGATTCTTTCTTCTTAATTTTTAAATATTATCTAACTTATACTAAAGTATTATTTAAAATAGAAAAAATAGTTAATAATTATAGAGGTCTTTTTAAGCGAATTATTAATTAAAGCTAGTAAAGATAAAAAAGTAATATTTTTATAATCTTTAAATCTTATTTCTCTAATAAAATCTTAACTTAAAATAAATCTATTTATAAATATATAAGATATAATATATTTTATTAGAACTCTATATACTCTAAAATCTATATAAAAAGCTACTTAGTAAGTAGCTCTAACTTTTTATTCTATTAATAAAAAAAGCTAAAATTAAAAAGATAGTTTTAGTAGTATATAAAGAAATATAATATAAAGTTTTAGATATATACTAATTATAATTACTTAGTTATTAAAGAAATAAAAAATAAATTATAAATATAAGAGTAATTTTAAGCGAATTATTAACTATAATTAGTAAATATTTAAAATTTTATCTTTTACTAAATAATAATAGATCTAATATAGTTTACTACTAAGTCGACTATATACTTTATATATTTATAAATAAAAGTATCTAAAATTAAATTCTTAGTTTTATTAATATATTAAGATTCTTTTTTCTTAATTTTTAAATATTATCTAACTTATTATAAGGATATAAACAAGTAGTAGAGTACGTAGACGTGATAGAACTACTAGTATTCTATTATAATATAGAATAATTAATACCTCTCTCGTACCTTAGGCTACCCTTCTAGTTATATATATCGGAACCTCTCGAATACCTATTCCTATCTATATACTTCTTGAAACCATCTATAGTATTAATAGCTTCGATCTAGTTATAGGTTACCGTCGGGCTACTGTCGTATGCTCTATGCTTGTAAAGACCTCTCGCTTACTAAGCCTCTAGTTTACCTGACCCTCTTAATTCAAGTTCCTTACAATGCCTCCCCCTCTAGTCTCTTGTCCCTAAGAGCTAGTATTACAAGAGCACCGACTCTAGTAGAGCTAAACTGTCAGCCGTCGGGGACCTTACTATGAATCCTTTACTCTAAATTCCTCTTATTCGCTTAGTTGTAGTGTTGATTCACAACCGCACTCTCTTGCCTTCGAGAGACCTAGCTGTGAATCGTATAGTATTGATTCATAACCACAATCTCTTGACTTCGGAAGACCTAGCTATAAATCGTATAGTATTGATTCACAACCTTGTAGCAGATGAGTATATAACTCCCTCTTCCCTTCTCAAGTTCTACTACTACTCTTACTTCTAACTTCTAACCTCTACTTCTAACTTCTAACCTCTTACTTCTAACTTCCAACCTCTTACTTCTAACTTTCCCTCCTTTAAAACCTTTTATTAAACCTCTTTATTATGTCTTTCCTCTAGCGTTATAGCATCGCTCTCTAGTTAGTAGCACCTCCTACTAGCTTGTCCCGCCCGTGTTACCTTTAGTGTTTAAAGAATTTAGACAGTTCTAATAAGGAGTTAAATAACTATATTAAAGTAGCTAGCTGTAATATTTATAAACGTTGTCGCTAGATAGGTAAAGTATATTACTAAATTCCTTAGAGCTGTTATAAGTAGGTTAACGCTCTTATTACCTGTTATAAAGCTATCTTTCGCCTACTAGATAGCTAGCGTTTTAATAATAGTCCTTAAATCTAATCTCTTAAAACTGTATAGAAAGCCTATACTAACAAGGTAGAAGCTATTATTCGCTCTCTTTAAACTCTAAAGACTCTTAATAGTATAGAGCATTTAATTCTATTAAGTATCTCCTAAATATAAGCTACTCTTAATAGGATCCTTAATATAATACGCTACTAGGTAGACTCTCTTACTATACGCTATTGTTACTAGTTCTAATAGCTTCCTAGAACAACTTACCTCTCTTAAGCTAGGACGACTCTAATAACTTTAATAATAATATTAATAGAGACGAAGTAGAGAGTAATAGAGAAGAAGATCTAGTTAGTAACCTCGCTCTTCTTCTATATAAATTCTAACAGTAGTATAGTTTCATGATGTCGATGAGTTAATAGGCAGTCCTTCCCTCTATCTTCCTGCTAGCGCTACTACTCCCTAGCCTTCATCTCGCTCCTCTACTCCACTTTGTACACTAGTCCGCGGCCTACTACCCGCACCTAGCCAGCTGGACCGACGCCTTCGGGCTATATCCGAAGACCTCGGCAGCCCCTCTAATCCTCTCTTAAAGCGTGCTCGCGATGCCTATAGCCGGTTCTAAAAGGAGTAGGCGATAGGTGACAATATAGTTGTATAGTTATATTTAATCCTAAGTAGCTCTCTCCTTTTTCTTTCTTCGTTTTCTCGCTACTTATAAATCTAACCTCCTTTGTTTTCTATATATCTCGCCTTTAGAACAAGTATTCTAATATTCTTAAATAGCTTTCTATACACCTTCGAGATTCTCTACAGGTTCCTATATATCCTCTACTATTAAGTAGCTCTTCTAGTATATAAGATATTATCTTCCTTTCCTCTTATCTCTATAGTCTAATACTAACTCTACTTTATAGTAGTCGTCTCCCTTAATCTCTACTAGAGGTGGTTCTAAGACTACGTCTATATAGAGATACTAACGTTCTAATAGTAAGACATAGAATATATTATAGATTTTATATAACTCTAGAAGTATTAGTTTATACGCTTGTCGATAGTCTCCTTAAATAGCCTTGATTGTAAATAGACCTAGGTATCTATCTACTAGCTTTCGGCTTGGTTATAACTAGTGAATATACTTGCTCTAAAGTATCACCTTGTTATTTACCTTGAATCTGACATTAAGAGTCCTTTTATCATAGTGTTTCTTCTATGCCTTAATTACAGCTGCCTACCGTGATTTCAAGGCCTCTTGTTCCTTACTTAATACTTCTGCTCTACTTCTTACTACTAGTGCTTCCCCTTCTATAGCGTTGTCCTTAACGTGGATTTCTACCGATAGGTGGAAACCGTAAGTAGTGTAGAACGAGGTTGTTCCTATTATAGTATAATATAAGTTGTTATAAGTGAATTCCGCTAGTACAAGTTTTAAAGCCTAGTTGTCTTAGTAGTAGTTATAATAACATCGGAGATATTATTCTAGTGTCTAGTTTAAGTTTTTAGTCTAGCTATCTATCTATAGATAGAATGTAGTACTTAGTTATCTCTATATCTTAAGTATAAAATAAAATATACTCTAGAATTTACTTATAAATACTAATCCTCTATCTAATATAATACCTCTAGGAATTCTAAAATCCTTAAATATAAATAGTATAAACAGCTCTATAAGCTCTTCTACTATAACTTCCTTAGTTATATAGATATAGTAGGCTATCTTTATATATCTGTCTACTATTACTAGAATAGAGTTATATACTTTATCTTAAAATTTTAATAGTAGTAGCTCTATAATAAAGTCTATTATTATCTCTTTCTAAGGTCTTAAAGGGATAGAGAATAAACTTAACAAGCTATATAGTAGATGTCGCTTAATAGTTGTTCTCTAGTATACTAGATACGTCTTAATATAATTTTTAATATCCTTTCTTAGTTCTTACTAGAAGTACTTACGCTATATACTTTCTACTATCTTGCCGACGCTAAAGTGTTCTATAAACAGGTTATTATAATTTACCTCTAATAATTCTCTTCTTATTACCGAGTTCTATAGTATATAAATTACTTCTATATAATATAGTAAGCCTCTTATATTAATATTCTATCCGATGACTCTAGCTTTTCTTCTTAGCCTCTACTTTTTATACTCCTTATATTATATAAAGAGGTTACTCCTTTATAGTACTATAAGAAGCTTAATAAGCGTTAAGTCTATATTATTAAATACTGTTTTAGGGTTACCTTATCGTAGGCCTAATACCTATAACATATACTATTTATAACTAGCTATATTAGCGACAGGCTTAAGTAGTAGGTCTTCTACTACTCTGTTATAGTTCTAGCCGACTCTATAGATCATTAGCCTCGGCATCTCACCGGTCGAGAGGTGCCTACTCTCTCTCTTCTAGGCCTTAAATTATAGTACTTTAGAGTCTTCTATAATTCTAAGAGCTACGATTTATAGCTCCTTAGTATCCTACTACGTTATTCTTAACAACTTATATAATAGTAGAGACTTGTCGTCTCCCTTACTCTTGTCGTACTTATAATCTAGCCTTCTAGATAGCCTGTCTACTAGGTTAGTTTTACTCTCTCTATATTCTAATATAAAATTAAACACTACTAATTCTTCGGCCTATCTAGCCTATCTCCTATTTAGTTTTCTTTTTATTATAAAGTATTTTAGGTTATTATAATCTATCTTAATAATAATAGTATACTAGGTGTATATAAGGTAATGTCTCTACTACTAGAAAGCTAGTATAATCGCTAGAAGCTTCTAATTATAAGTATTATAGTTAACTTCTACTACTATAAATTTCCTTAAGTAAAAAGTAATAGGATACTACTTTACGTTTATATCTTTATTAAACAATTACAAGAGAATATATCCTATAGTAAAACCTAATACATCTGTCTTAACTTTAATCGCCTTCCTTATATTAAAGTATCGTAGTATAAGCGTAGTAGTAAAAGCTACTTTTAAGTTCTAGAACGCTCTTTCTACTTAGTCTATCTATTAAAAGGATTACTTCCCTCTTAGTAGGTCGGTAATAGGTTTTATTACTATAGAGTATCTATAGATAAAACGTTAATAGAAGTTAAAAAACTCTAAGGTAACCTAGATTTCTTAAATACTTCTTAGTAATAGCTACTCTAAGATAGTAGTTACTCTACTTAGTTCTATCTATATACCTTCTAGGCTAATTATAAACTCTAGGAATATAATAGTATTAGTATTAAATCTATATTTCTATAGGTTTACAACTAGTCTATACTACTTTAAGCGTTTAAGTATCTATTATACTACTATATTATACTTGTCTAGGTTTTCTAAGAAGATTAAGATATTATTAAGGTATACTATATATATTATATCTACTAGATCTACTAAGGCCTAATTAATATATACTTAGAATATTACTAGAGTATTATAAAGGCTAAATAGTATTACGTAATACTTAAAATGTCTATAGCGCGTATAGAACGCTGTCTTCTACTCGTCGCTCTTCTAGATCTAAAGTTAATAATATATATCCTTTAAGTCTAGCTATATAAACCTCTTAGCTCTATAAAGGCAGTCTAGCGTCTTAGTAATTAATAGGAGTAGTGTTCTATCTTTAACTATAATCTTATTTAGACCCTAGTAATTAATATATAAACGTAGCTTCTCTTCTTTCTTTAGTATAAATATAATCGGCGCCTCTACTAGGCTAGTAGACCTTCGAATCTAACTCTTCCTTTCAGACTCTACTAGGTACTTCTAGAGTACTTCTAGCTCCTTCTTAGATAATGTATATATAGGTCTCTAAGGTAGCTCGCTACTAGGCTTAATATTAATCTTATACTCTATTTTATAGTATAATAGTAGCTCTATAGCCTTCTATTCTAAGAAAGTATTCGTAAGATCCTAATACTTAATTAGAAGTATCTGTTCAGCTCGTTATACTACAGCGTTAATCTAGTAGCTGCTCTTCTTACTTCTAGCTAGAGAGATCGTTATAGTAAATATATATAGCTCGGTTTTTATTACTCGTATAAACTTCTTTACTATTAACAGCTTAACCTCTATCTTCTTAAAAGGGTATTGCTATATAAGGTCCTAAAAGTCAATCACTGTCTAGAGTACCTATAGTTCTAGAAGTCTAATTATTATATTAATTCTATTAATATTAAAATTATATAATATAAATTCTAATTTATTAATCCTACTTTCTTCTAGTATATCCTATACTATTATCTATAATAGGTGATTAGTATAGAAAGGTATCCTTTACTCTTATACTACTACTAATATAGTTAGCCTCCTAGCTATTACTAGTAGTTCTATTTCTATAGTAGTACGTCTTTATATATAGTTTACCTCTATAGTAGTATCTAGGATTACTCTAAGCTTACGCTTATTCTTTCCTTCTTCTAAAATCACATCGGCTGTCAAAAACAAGGATAGCTCCTCGGCTTACTTACACGTCCCCGGCTTTCGACTAGCTACTCTAAGAGGGGAGATTACTACTAGCCGATGACTTTTCCCGGTTGTCTTAGGCTAGGACAACTAGATACTAGATGCTCTGTCTTACTACAATTATAATAGGTCAGATCTAGACAGGTAGTAGTATAGTAGCTCTTCTTATAATATTTATAATAAACGATATTTATAACATCCTGTTTTCCTATTAGCGTGTTATTAGGTTTTGTAGTAGAGGTGTAGTTATTAAGCGGTTCCCTCTTAGAAGAGCGTTCTCTTTAGTACGATAGCGTTCCTCTAGCTAGTAAGCGGCTACGTTCTTATATAGCGGCCCTAGGCTAAGTATATCCTCTTTAGGTAGAATATCGATAGATAACGTTCTCCTTATAGATTACTAGCGTAATAAGGTCTTCGCGTTTTTATAGAATATATAGCTTATTATTAATTTTTATCTAAATATCCTTATATAGTTTCGCTAAAAGATTATTCCTCTTCTAGAAGTTGTTATATATCCTAAGTTTATCCTCTTACTTATCTAAGTAGGCTACGAAGAACTATACTAACTAGCTACTTTAATACTCTACTCTTTTCTACTTTATAAGAGCGTCTATGTTTTAGTTCTCTAGGTTAGAGATAGTATTCTTTATGAATTCCTTGAACTCCTTCTATATTATTATGCCGATTCCTTCTATAGCCTCTCTACGCCTCTATATCGTTTTTAGAATCCTCTTAAAAGCGGATATATAGTATGTGATCTTCGCTGTGTCTATTCTCTAGGTTATGTCCTTATCTTCCCTTCATTTCAGCTCTATATTATAAAAGAACTCCTCTGCCTCTTTAATTAATCTCTCTTAGTAGGGTTTTAAATCCCTTGTCTTTAGAACTCTAGCGTTCTACCTACGTTCTAATAGTAGTTCTCTAATACTAGATACTAAACTTAGTATAATACGTCTATCTTCTATTTATTAGATCTAAGCGTCTCTGTTTTAAAGAAGTGTCTTAAGTCTCTCTTCCCTTAACCTTAATTCTGTAAACAAGTGTTCCTCTACTTCTAACTTGCTGATCCTACTCTAGATTACTTTAAGTTTTCTCCTTACTTCGTACTCTCCTAATACTACTTGTAGCTCGCTGTCGTTCCGCGGTAGCTCTATATTCCTTTACGAATCGAGGGTCAGTTCCCTCTACCCTTCCTATAGCGATTGTTCTTCGCGTAGTTGCTATAAGTCTTCCTCTCTGCCTATATATATACCGCCGGTTATACTTTAGGTCCTAGATAGTTACTAGTCTACTAGTTACTAGCTTTTCGATCTTGTTGTTAGTCTTGTCGCTATTTTTTACGTCTTGTTATCTTGTACTAGACTACTTCCCTAAGGGTTTAATCGATTATAATATGAGGATATAAACAAGTAGTAGAGTACGTAGACGTGATAGAACTACTAGTGTTCTATTATAATGTAGAATAATCGATGCCCCCCTCGTGCCTCGGGCTACCCTCCTAGTTATATACATCAGAACCCCTCGAATACCTATTCCTATTTATATACTTCTTAAAACCATCCACAGTATTAATAGCTTCGATCCGGTTACAGGTTGCCGTCGGGCTGCTGTCGCATGCCCTGTGCCCGCGAAGACCTCTCGCTTGCCGAGCCTCTAGTTTACCCGACCCTCTTAATTCAAGTTCCTTACACTTATACTAAAGTATTATTTAAAAAAGAAAAAATAGTTAATAATTATAGAGGTCTTTTTAAGCGAATTATTAATTAAAGCTAATAGTATAAAAGTAATATTTTTATAATCTTTAAATCTTATTTCTCTAATAAAACTTTAACTTAAAATAAATCTATTTATAAATATATAGAGTATATAGTTATATATAGACGTCTTTTATTTAGGTTTTAAAGTAGTCGACTTAGTAATATAGTCGACTTAATAGTAAACTATATTATATATAAAATTAAATATATAAGAGTATTTAAAGAGATCTAAGATAGTTTATAGTTAAAGAAATTAAACTTTAGAAGTATTATAGTAGAGATATAATAGAGTATAAAGTACTAATTTTTCTATAAATTACTCTTTTAGTAAGGTCGCGAAATCTAATAATTAAGCTAGTTATATATATAACTATATCTCTTAAATCCTATTTCGAAAATAGGTTCTTACTATTAGATCTACGAGTGATATAACGTCCCTTACTATCATTTATCTACCGAAATTTTCGCCTTTCGAGTTCTAGAACTCTTTTTTTTTTATCAAGAGAAATTCCGGGCCGGAGAAATCCCAGGACTTTGGCGGGATGTAGGAGAGCGAACGAAAAAATCCCAGGACCACGGGAGGCCCGCGCCCACCCGAAAACCATGTCCTCGGTTTCAAACCCCACGAGTCAAGACGACTGTAGAAGATAAGGATTGGATAGGATAATTGATGTAGATGATAGGGTCATTGAAAGAGGACCCAGAAACCAGAAACCAGAAACCCAGAAACCAGAAACCCAGAAACCAGAAACCCAGAAACCCAGAAACCCGGTACAAGAGAAAAATGTGCCTCCGCGGACGCCAAGAGGGGATTGATGTGAGGGATCTACGGGAGTCAACGGCTATCCTGGGATGAGTCTAAACACAGTCTAGACTAGCTTGGTGCTGGGGAGAGGGAGAAAGAGTCGGGTACCGAGACACAAACACCTGGTGACTACACTCCGGGAATTTGTGGACACGACAGGAGGGAAGGTGGTGGGGATATATAGGTATGTAGGTAACCTTATGTTTACTACTCAACCATTGCCCTGGGAGTGCCTGTACTTGTAGGAAGTTTTGGTGGCATGTTTGGTGAAAGGCTTGTGTTTGCATCTGTGGCTCATCAGACAAGGGCTTGTTTTTCTGTGTTTGACGTTTTGTGGGGTGCTTTTTTGGGGGGGTTTAAGGTCTCTCTGATGGCGTCAAGCATCAGGGTTCTACTGATTTCTGATGTAAAATATATTACACCTTATATCTTTTCCAAGTTTCACCATCACGAGTCTCAATTTTGAAAAGCAGCAGGACTCTCTCATTCGCTTCAAATTATCTTTCTTCATAATACTACAAATACAGAAAAGTGGTTGATGATCTCAAGGGTCATTCCCCTCCCGACCCAAAGTCATCGGATATCTCAACTCAACTAGCCAGTTGAACAAAAAAGGAGCAAGATATGAAAAAAAACACACACCATCAAGTAGCCATGGAGAGGTATTTTCTTCAATCCGAATCCATCCCCCAAACCCCATTTGTTTACCAAGAACCCCAAACCCATCCCCTGGAATTAGACGCCACTGCCAAAACAAAACAAAAAAGCAAAAGAAAAGTCGTCAATAGCCAACGCCATCCAGGGAAAGAAACACAAGATTAAGTAGATACTCTCTCTTTCCACGCTTTCACACCCCAACTCCGAATTCATATTTGCCGACACAGAAGGCCCTTTGTTTTTCCATTGTACTCATTTCGAAAAATCCAAATACCAGACCTAGCCCAACCCCCAACGCCAAACAACCATTTCCGAAACACATTCATTTGTCGAGGTAGCCTGGTTTTTTTTTTACACCTTTCACTACGCCACCCGTTTCCGGAAGTCCCATTCATTTGGAAAAGGAGAAAAAGCACATTAACGTCATCTTTCGTATGGGGTAAGGTGGGTGGAAGGGTGGAAAAGTTCGTGAAAAAAGGTGTTAGGAAAATCATCTGTGCTCCTTCTTCATCTCAGGACTATGTCCATCCGTCGAGTCGCTCATGACGTCCTGCTTCTCGACAGGCGACTGGCTTCCACCACTCGTATTGTTGGCGCCATTCTGACCATCCTTACCGCAACCCTTGACCAAGATATGTCTCTGTTCGTCCAGTCAGCTTTCCATTTTTATAACATCATTTCGAGAAAAAGAATAAGATTACTGCCTCCAATTACTGCAACTTAGAATCGGATGAAGAACGAACCTTTAAGGCATCCTTGCGGGAGAAACTCTTCTCGCAGTGTGTGCAGGGGAAGGGCTTTACGGCCAAGTGGATTCGCTTGTGGCGCTTGAGATCGTGGTTGCGGTTGAATTGTTGCGGGCACTGGTCGCATTTGAAGGGTCGGTCGTTTTGTGGCTGTTGTTGGCCTGGGTGGTGTCCGTAGATTGGGGCGCCCATTTGGTGTTGGCCGTAGGGCATGTTAATTCCTCCAACCATGGCCATTTGGCTTCCTGGGTTGTGAATGTTGGACATGATGGGGCCGTTCATTGCGGGAAGGTTGTAGCCGCTAAAGGGTCGGGCCTGGTAACCTTGTGGTGCGGAGACTGGCGAAATCCGGGATGCTGGTGCGGAAGACGAGTTTGGCGGGGAGTGTTGGGTTGGTGATTGTTGGTTGTAAGCGGGGAATGAAGATTGTTGAGGTGTTGAAGAAGGCGTGTAATAGGTTGGCGTTGGAGGAGGTCGTCCACCATATTCTGAAGCATGGATTGGTCCTTGAGGAGGTGCTTGGGAAGCCGCATGTTGTGGACTCACAAGACCATGGTTACTCATTTGCTGGGGCGGAGGCTGGGGAACCTGGGCTTGCTGTTGTTGGTTTTGATGTTGTTGTTGCTGCTGCTGCTGTTGCTGGGGCGCAAGGGTTGGTAAGTTCTGTTGCTGACCACCCGAGGAGCTTATTGATGTTGGAAATGGAGGAAGATTCATGTCGTATGGTGGAGGAGGGAGACCATCCCCGGAAGCTGGGGAATTGGCGTTTCGGTTCTGGAAATTCATGGATGGAGAATACAGTGGTCGGCCATTCATGTAGTTCTGTTGCTGCTGCTGCTGTTGCGCGTAAGGCGCGGCCATTGGAGGGGCTGAACTGTAGGTGTAAGAGGGATTCTGGCTTTGAGGAGTGGGCCAATACCCCATAGGCTGTTGAGGAGGTTGATATGGAGGAACGCCGCCTGCTGAACTCCCAGAACTGCCACTATTCAGACTCGATAATGGACTGTTTTCGTTGGGAAGGGTCGCTGGTGGTGTGAGAACGCTGCTGACTGCTGGGTGTGGCTGGGCTGTACTGCTTGGGGCATAGGCTGGATATTTGTGCATTCCAGATAGGTGATCAGGTGGCGGGAGTTGAAAAGTTGGGAGATTCGAAGCTGCTGACCGACGAGCACTGAAGCTCTGGGTCTCCATGACAAAGATACCAGAGGGGTGGTGAATTTGAAGTTGAAGTTGAATTTACAATCTCACAGACCTCTCGTTCGCTAGGTCGCGGTTGTGTAGTGAAGTGAGGTGAGGTGAAGGCGCCGAATCGAGGAACGTGGTACAGGGTGAAGCAGGTACAGTGGTGAAGGACAATGGCGTAGTGGAATTGCAACAAAGCCAAACCCCAAAGCGGCCAAACAGACGCGGGGTGGTGAGAGGAGGTCGTCGTCGTCGTCAACTTCTATAGCTGCTTGTGTATTTTGCCGTCTCGTCGTTTTCTTTCCTCTTGTCTTGCCGTTTCTTTTCGAGCGTTTTGGTGTATCTTTTTCCACAGTCGTCGTCTCTTCACTCAACAACTCAAGAGCCACAATAGTTTGTCGGCGTCGAGGTCAAACCTGGGTTAAGAAAGAATGTGGAGCGGCGATCGGTATGCCGTATGGGCGGGCGCCGGGGAGGAGGAGAATATGTAGCTTATTGGGCATGGGAGGCGCTTCTGGCTGGACGCGGGCGGCGTGGGAAATGCTGGCACTCGCCAGGACTGGGGGACAAGGGACGAAAGGTGGATGTGGATGTGGATATGGTGGAGGGGTTAGGAAAGCAAAGGAGCTTGGCTTGGGAGGTTCCAGAGGAGAGGGAGGAAGAGAGAGGGGGGGGTGTAGTAATACTAGGTGTACTACTTACTAGTACTTAGTAAACAAACCGAGCAAAGGGGGAGGGAGGACTGGAGCTAGCGCATAAGCCTTATAAGCTTAAGGAAGAACATCCTCCCTACTCCCTGCTCTCTCTTACTTACTCCGTACACTCAATCACGTACAAGTACTTACTTACCGATACTGTACTTATTATTTCCAAGACTTCCCAGGCCAGGACCACGCGCAGTCAGCAGTCAGCACCACCATGTGGGCGACGCTTGCAGCCCCAGGGATCACAGCCGCTATGGGATCGTGGATCTGGGACGTGCGAAATGGGCTGATGCCAGATTGGGGGACGGTGGACACTCTATCTCACTACAAAAATAAGACTAAGAGAATATAGTAGGGGAGCGGGTCGGTAGAGTAGGTTCGGTGCTGTGCTCTGCTTAGAGTAGCTCAGGTGTGAGATGAGCATGAGATGATCGTCTAACAGACTTTCGTTCCCCGTCCTCAAGCGAGGTTGATTTTTTCTCAATTTACATTGCCCTTTCTTGCTTTTTTTCTCTTGACCTGGTCGTCTTCTACTCCATTAGGAACCAACCCGGCTGTCGTTTCGTTGTCGATGTTGGACTGCAGTCGAGTCCCAGTCGAGTCCGCTGCAGAGTGGGTGTGCAGATTGGGTGGGTTGGTGTGGGAGATGTGAACAAGGAAGTCTGGTGTGGTCGGCGAGCACATTGAATTTTGATGCACCTGAATGCAGGGAACGAATGGGCGGTAACAGGCGAGACCAGGTCCACGTTTCCGGGCGCCATGATTGGCAGGTTGGTGGGAGAGTTAGCCTGGCCCGTCTGTTCCAGCTGGGAAAACGAAGTGAGCAATAAATTGGTACATTTGCGGTAACTACTTTGGTAAGCTTTACTTTAAAGTACGGACTGTAGTTGCTTTAGCTATGTCAGAGTGTTATTTATTTCATGACTTGACATCTGATTTTCTTTAGTTTGATTTGCAGGCTCGCTTGGGAA
Organism: Hymenoscyphus scutula; assembly: GCA_001399465.1. Lineage (NCBI taxonomy): Eukaryota > Fungi > Ascomycota > Leotiomycetes > Helotiales > Helotiaceae > Hymenoscyphus > Hymenoscyphus scutula. The sequence goes on from LKTO01000577.1 coordinate 15,283, forward strand.
TCTAGGACTCTCGCTACGGATACCTCCGTACTACATGCATACAATACCACTACGAGTACCACTACTACTACTCCTCCTACACTCTCATCGCTTCGATCACATCGCATTGATCTTTCTGACTCTTTAATAGTTCATCATCTGACCGACGTACTCGCTACTCGTTCTCCGATAACATCTAATCCTAATTCATTCGGCTGGCATGAGGAGGGCCCGCTGCTATCAACAAAATCCACGGAACTCCCCAACTCCAGCACGGGCGTGTGCCCCCCATCCCCTCCCCCCGAGCTTTGGGGTGATCATGGGCTTCCCCCCATTGGAGTCTTGCAGGCATGTGGGCATGCAGGTGCTGCCATGGGCTGTCTCTTGGCCATCTTGGCTTAAGCCTGCCGCGCTCCAGCAATCAATTTTCTTTTTTTCGCCGGATCGCTCGCTCACCCACCATCATCCTCGACTCTGCAGCAGGCCTGCGGCGGAGAAGACCTTCTGACGGAGCAAATGAACAAAGCCGTGAGCACACTTGTGCAACGACCATCGTGACACCTTCAGGGTACGAGGGTCGGGAAGGACTTTGATATTTCCCAATACATGGGCAACCAGGATTCCTTCCAGAGGACGGAGAGCGGACCGGGTGTGAGGTGTCACCAAGGTACCGAGTAGGGAGTAGAACACCACTCACTGTTGTGTTCTGTGGTTTGTTCGTTGGACTGGATCCGACCCCACTAGAACTATACTAGAGCCATACTCCTCATGTTGAGTGAGTTGCCTGGATTATTCCGAGTCGTCTTATTTCGGATTTTTCCACATGTGGCAGTTGACTTCTCCGCAGAAAATCTCACCCCCGGAGAACAAAACTTCAACGCCTCGACGCCCAAGCACACAGAGCACGTCAAAGAGGCGGGGAGAAACAAAGCCAATATCGCTGAAATTGGTTAGATTGAATGTCGGCGACGCCTCAGCAAGGGGGGTCCCTCGTGGTTGAAGACCGCCATGGCGGAGATGGTGGTGCTGTCTGAGCACCTTCAGCCTAGCTGGAAGCAACGACGCAATTTTGACAAAAATCCGAATTAACTGAAATGCCGGGGTCAAAATCCTCCCTGAAAGCACTCGCAAGCACGCGACGCATTACATCCAAGGATCGGCCAAGATGGAAGCAAGATAGACTTCTGCTCGCCGAGTTGGATTCCAGACCACACCTAAGAAAGTCATGATGTGACTGAAAATGGTCTTTGGTACCGGAGTTGGGTGTGCTATCAAGTTGTCCTCTGTTTCGTTGAGACTAGCATGAATCAATTCGCCTAAAGTACAGAAATTTGATCAGCTTGGGTTTGTTTGAGATGAACGAAGGGGATCAGCACATGTTTCCATAAATACTTCATCTGGAAAAGATCTCATGAGGTTCAGCTGGTTGTCCGGGATTCGGAACGTAAAGCGGGGGGGGGGGGGGGGGGGGGAACCGAGTCCACAATTCCCAAAACCTGGGTTGCTTTTGGCATGGTTTTTTCTAGTTTTCTCTCCATCTGGTGGAAAAGGAAAAACGTTCCCAAGGTAAACCGGTTCGGAAGGCGACTTACGCAGGACTCAAGATGAAGTTGGCTGTATGTGATTGGCAGGCAAGTTCCAGCAGTCACGAATCTTCAACCGCACTGGGCGAGAAATCGTTTATTTTGACCGATTGAGGATTGGCCTGTCTCTCCCCAGCTCACGCATGTTCTAGACCTGGCCAGAGAGGTGGACTCGCTTAAAAGCAAGCTGCAAGCCCGTCCCGAAGGCTGGACGGTTGGCGTTTTGGCTGGAGATCCCATCTCTGGGAGAGAGTCTGTGCAAATGATGGAAGAGAAGCCACGGCATCCGTTGGGAAAGATGAAAAACGAAAAAAGGACGGCTAGCAGTTTTGGATTACGAAATGAAATAAGCGGGTATCACGTGACTGAACTACATATATAAAAGGGTCACATGCTCCGTTTCCTTGCCAAAGCGTAACTGCTTGCTAAAACATATCAAACATACCAAAAGCAAAGTGAATATTCCATATACGATCGGTTATTACTTGTCAGCTTCATTTCGTAATCATGCCCAGGCCCCTCATACTTGACAAGCACTAATTGCAAACTGCTTCCTCCAGACCGCTGTTCCCTCATCAGTTTCGTAGAAAACAACGGGAGAAACCCAGATGAGAGAGGAGAGGGAGGGGTTCGGGGTGGTCGCACCATCTGCATCTGCTTGGGGGTTTTCCCTCCTCGCCGCACAGGAAGCTCGAGAAAATACTACTCTACTTACCTAGTAGATCTGACCCACTGCCTACTCGTATGGGCTGGTGAGCTTTTGCGAAGGCTTTCCTCTACTGCTGTAAGTACTTACTGTGCTCGGCAAAGTCCTCAACACCCAGGCAAAGGTTGCTTTGCCTTGCGTTGCACCAATCTTTCCACCACGGCTCGTTCAATGTCGTTCCCGGCACGGTACGAGCACGAGGAATGATGTTGCATCAGAAGCAGCCAGGGGGTGTCAGGAGCAGAACAGGGCCATTTTCTAGTCTTCCCGACTGGCTCAAAATACAGCAGTGGACTTCCCAATTTCACGCCTCTTACCAGCTTTCCGGGTGTCATCGAAATTGTCAGTCTCGTCGAAGGCGTCGCGGTCAACGTCTTCAACCCAGTACTCGTACTCCCGTTCATGGGGATTTTCTGCCATCATGTCAGGTGGGCGCCTATTCCCAAGCTGCTGGAATTTTTTTTCTTCGCCAGCCCATGAACTGACATGACGTGGAAGCGAAGTTGATTTCTTAATTCCCTGGCATGATATCAAAGACGAACATCGGGACATGCTTACATCCGTTTCCTTCAGCCCTTACTCAGTACGGGTTGAACAGGGTTTATCACGACCACCCGAAGACTCGCATGGAAAATAACCCTGGGTCCATTTTCGATTCTGGGCACCACTTTCCAAACTCTTCGACTTCAAAAAAGACAGAGCCGCACTTTGGTGGTGTGAACAGGGCTATTTAGCCACAAAGTTGAGATGCACGGGAACGTGATGCTCGTGCGTTTTCAAGGTTGCCGGGCATATATATAGTCATACTATCAACTGGGGTATCAAGTGAAATTGACAAGATGCAGCTTCCCCCTCACCGCAATCCATGTTCAGAATGGATCGTGGACTCTCCGGGCTGAAGGAGTTTATGCATCCACAAACCTTGATTCAGATAAGATTTCAGCCATCAAAATCTGTTCGGAAAGCACACTTTGGGTGACATGCAGTGGTGACTGTGCCGTGTTGAGAATCAACCACTATTGTGTTCCAAAAATAGAAATCTTGCTAATGAGTGTAGTCAGCTTTCGATGGAACAGTGAACACTTGGATTATTCCGTATGTGACGAAATGTCACACAAACTCATCAAAGTACAGACGAAGCATCGATTAAATTGTTTCTCGGTTGTCAGCAAAGCAAAGGGGCGTCTAGTTGGTTGGAGAGTCGTAACAAGTAATCACCCCTTTATTCACCAATACGAAACACAATACCATGAACTCGCCAACCATGTGCCTCCCGTCAAAATTGACCGCTAAAGACGCCAAATCACCCTGTCAAATAATGCTAAGGATATCACCCCGCATCAACTTTCCCATGATTCCATAAAGAAATTTTCTGTGGGCAAGTTGAGCCTCTTTACGGGAAGGCAATTGCCATTCGAGGATCAGAAATCGGGCAGGCCGCCTGTTTTGATTTTTCGGAGGATTGTTCTGGTAGGGATGCCAATGCTATGCCATTGTTGACCAGAATTCCCGTGGACGTCTGGTCACCGATTTTGATCAGAGGAGTTCCCTTCAGTTGTCGTGTTGGTGGCAGTGATGATCATCTTGTGCAGCTATAATTTTTACAGCTTCTATCATTAGAAACTTTGTGGGCGGGACATGTGTCACTATGAAATTGGTCACTGCCGTCGCGTCAACGGGAGAGAATTCCATGAGAGTAGAAGACATTCATCTCGAATTGCAATTGGGTAACCTTATGCTCAACGAAGGGATAGAGTCTCGTAAGCTACCGGTAGTGACATTGGATTTCATTCTAGTTTGTACTCCCGCACACACGGGACGAGCCCAACACAAGATGCACTCTCCTACATATCAACATCGAGTTCCAGGTTTTTTTCTCAAGCACAACTAATAGGAACTCGAGAAGAAACAACAGCTGAGGCACATCCGCATCACACGCACTTCACATCACCCTTGGCAATAATTTCGCCACCCAGGGTTGATTCGGTTGAGAAGTGCTTCCCGCATTGGCTCGTGGGATTTGCTTTTTCCCATTGGCCACCTCACTGATTTTTGGGGCCATAGCCTTGCAAGTCGGAGAAGGACAGCTCTCAAATCCATATTTCTGCAAAGCTCTTGTGGAACCGATAACCAGGTAGTTTCTGCGAACGTGTGGCAGCCATCAGCGCCTGCCGTGTTGAGTTTCTGTAGGCAGCAAAGTTCCCTTTCCCTATTGCTCTCTTACGGAAAGCGGACGCCTTGCCAGCAAGCCGCTTAGCGGCCGACCATCTTCGACCGTTAGCGCCAGCAGGTTGAGGCTTTCGGGGGTGATAGAATCCATATTCTAGACCAGCTCGAAAGAGGCTGGATAGAAAATACATGCCATCATCTGCAATGGTAACAATTTGAACTCGCAACTTACTTAAAGAGATGACTACATTCTCCGCCCTTTTGCCTAGAACAAAAAAGCAAAAGTTCCTTCCACTTTTATGCAAACACCTTGCAACTTCCTCGAGACTTGAGTCTCCTGTCTAAGACATCATTTCCCTGATGAGTTTGAATACGAGTTCGAAAGACGCGAGAGAAGTTTCGATAACCAATTCATACGATTCGATCGCGGATCATCAACTGTTCAGCAGTCGCAACAAGCAAGACCCAAATAAGACTTCTCCGTGGGCCGCATATTGCACAACCCAGCATTCACAAATCGTGTATGGAACGGCGCCCTCTAGTAGCACTCAAGTACACGCGCGACAGACAGTAAGTATTTATTGGTATCAACTGATCGTCGTGGTGTCAGAGTTGAACGGCAAAGTATTCCGAGAAAAAAACCCTACGCTTTTGCTCGCGAACTTCTCCTAATCAAATGACATACCCTCCTAACAAGCATCCCTGCTCCTTCGCCACTGAACTTGGCTTTTCTTTACGTACAAGGCCCCTCTCGAAAATACCGGATACCATGAGATGTTGGCTTAGCGAGAGGAAAGGGGAAGGAGGAGGTATGAGGGAAGGTTTGCGACGCGTTGGTGCGCAAAGGGGGTGCATACTGAGATTTACAAGTAACCTTTACTAAGTGGCATGGTTGAGTCATAGCGTTCCATAGGAGCACACTCTCTATATTATTTTCTACCACCCTTTTTGTACTATAACCACTTGAAGCCATTCCTGGTTTCTCGAAATTATACTATTTTAAGACAACTATGAACTTTTAGTTTATATACTCTTTACTTAAAGGTGTTCTTCTCTTTACTTTCGAGAGCTAGAGTTAGGTCTTTACCTCTTAGGTCAGGGTTAGTTAGATAAGTTTTTTTTAAAAAATATAGCTTACTTTACTATTCCTAGACTTACTAATTAAGTTAGTACTTTTAACTATAAAAATATAGAAACTTAAGTAGCTAAAATAGAAGGAGTTTTAAATATATCTATCTAACTAACTCTAACTCGAAGAGCGAAGATCTAACTCTACCTCTAGAGTATAAGATTATAAGTACGATTAATTAATAGTAAGAGATATAATAGTATTTCGATAAGGTTCTAGGTTTAATCTTTAGAGAGAACATATTAAGTTTATAACTTATATTTAAAAGTAACTAGTATATAAAATGTAAGTATATACTTATAAAACTCTATAACTCTACTATTCTACTTAGTAAAAGTACTATACTATATAATAATAGCGTTTAGTAATAGTAGTAATAACTTATATTTATTCTCTTTATTCGATATACTCTCTAGTTTTAACTCTATAAAGCTATTTCGTTTTTTTAAAGTTCGATTTATTTTAAAGTATAATTCTCTCGATACTAGATTAAAGTAGTATATAGTACTAGTCTCCTTATAAAGTAGACTAAAGACTTTACCTCTAATTACCTCACGAATAGTAACCCTCCGCGAGATATTCGAGAAAGTCGCAATTATATATTAAGGGAAGTAAGTAGAAGCTACTACGAAGGAGAGTGTAAAACAATTAACACGGCTTCTTTCTTAAATGATGTTCGTTCTCTTCTAAAGCTAACCGAAGCCTCGAAAACAGTTAGTAACTTCATCTTCCTCTCTTAGAGAAAGCTACTCTCGAGAAACTCTTCCTAATTAGCTAATTGTTAACTAGTATCGTCTAATCCCTTCGATGGCTTTCCCCATCCAGCTTTATATTTCTAACCTTACAGTTTAGCTCTATTCTATACCTACGAACTACTCGCTGAATCGACTAGCGATTTAGGTAAGCAATTTTCATTCGTTATAAAAAGCTCGACACAGCGCAACCTAGAACTTCTTTTCATAATTTGTAGTAATTTGTTAATAGTTCAGAATAGCTAGGACTGCTTCAAATAAGCCGTCGAGAATCGAACTTTCCTTGAGTAGGAATAGAAAGCTTGAGAACCAACATCTCAAATTTACCTCACACGATACAGGTTTACAGCATATAAACAACAGTCTCACTTTAGTGTAAACGTTCCTACAAAAACAATGTCATCATTAGAGAAATTTGAAACGACAATGAAGAGCAGAACACGTAAGTAACCGGGGATTAAATCAAATCCTTGAACTACAAAAACTGTCACGACCTGCCTCTAATTCCCTCCATTGTGGTTACCTTGCTGAAAGAAGCCCCAAATCCTAAATCAAGAGCATACATTAGCGTGCGTTTGAACCCCTAACCCAGCATCGCTCCGATATGAACATGCTCCAATCAATAAATTTGCAGCTGAAAACAACCTTGAAGTTCCAAGTGAGGAAGGGGTGTTTTGTGGCTGAAAAATGGGGCCAAGTTGGTTGATTCGCGGTTTACATTTCCTCCGTATTACTCCCAGTCCAAATTTAGCCTTTTTGAGTGCGTTTTTTTAGGGGGTCGCAGCGTCAAGTGTGACTTGGAGGTAAAATAGCCAAAGGAATAGAATTAGCTTGGGAGATGTTACTTAAAATCCGACAACTAATTTGTTAATTCTCGTCTACATAATTTAATTCCAATTCCTTAGGTTTTGTTTCCTAAGAACAACGTGTACGCCACTGGAAGGGAGGGTGATAAGTATCACAGACCTTAGGCTGGACCAGCACAACATAGTGTGCGGGAAAAATCCAGAATCAAGTTGATTTACTATTTACAATTATCAATCCTCTAAGTCCACAAGAAGATGGGTTAGTTACCGCCTAGCACTATGTTGAGCTAGGGCTACTCTCACCTCAAAGGTGTGACCCTCTCCCTCTGTCTTTGGGTCTGAATTTGCGTCTATTACTACACTACTCTAAATAGAGCAAGCTTCACGTTGGGGCGATGCACGGCATCTCCAGGTCCTGTCCTGGTTGACGAGACACGACTCCATGAACCCGCAATCAGCAGCTGATTGTCTTGTTCTATTTTGAAATTTGGGTACCCTCGGCGTGCTACTATTTTGATTGTTTAATCCTGCTACGTTGGGATAAACTATGTTATATCTGGTAGGAACTACGACTGCGATTCGGTTCCTAATGAACTGGTGTCCATGCCGAGGACCATTGCTAGGGTTGCTGTATTGGTTTCGGTTGCTATGCTGGTAGTTATATCCTATCTGAGGTCTATAAGCACCATAATTGTTCCCAAATTGATTCGTTCCCGCGAGCTTGGAGCCTATTGAGAGCCGAAATGGCCAAAATCAGTGGAAAGCGTATCGTTGGCTCTGGGAATGAAGGTAACCACGGTTATTGCTAGGTATGGTCTTAGATAGCGTCGCAAGAGTTTAAGCTTCTTTTGTGATTTCATTAAGGAACAAATGTCGTGGTTCGTTTTTTGGAGGTCTCAGCTTCTCCACGCTAGACTCTCAGTCCACTTCTTCTCTGGAAATTGCTTCCTATACAACGTGTTGATTATAGCTAGGTACGGCCTTCTGAATGTATAAAGGGTCGTTTACTACTAAATCGCAAATCGTAAATCGTAAATCGTATAGTTCGAAAAGTCACTATATAAGCAGGAAATATAGGAATCCTTAAGGTTACTTCTCAATTTTTTATTTAGTATATTTCATTTATAGAGCTATATAGAGACTATATTAACTCGTGTTATAAGTTTCTTAATTAAAGTATATAAAGATAATATAAATAAGTATCTTTTATTTTTCTCTACTTATACTAGTAGTACTTAAACTCTCTTTAGCTTATTACTACTTTCTAGTATCTCTTCTAGTATTAAAATATATCTCTTAAGTATTATATAATTAAGAACTTTTTTAGATCTACTAGGTCTATAAATATCTAGTACTTTATATATATATATATATATATATATATACTAATTTAATAATATTCTTATATTACTTATAAAGAAACTTCTACTAATAGTTACTTATAGCTCTATATATTACTTATAAAGTATCTAGATTACTATTTAAAATCTATAAATTATTATAAAAGTTATTATTAAATAAATAAAAAGAGAATTTATAAAGTAGATTATTAATAAAAGTAAAAGATCTCTAGACTTCTAAAGCTTAGTTTTTAAGACTAAATTTAATAGAGCTTTTTTAGCTTTTTTAGCTTTTAAAAAGTATATAGAAGAGAGTAATCTTAAGAGTAATCTTATAAATAATCTTTTATAATTTCTAGTATTTCTAGTAAACTAGTAAAGTACTATTAGAGAAGCTCTTTCTATTATACTTTTAGCTACTAAATTTATAGTAATTATATTATTTAAAGTAGTAATATTTCTAGAAGAAGAGAATAATAGAACTAGTATAATATAGTTTATTAGTATACTATATATATTAGTATATTATATACTTTTCTACTTCTCTACTACTTTATAGTATAATTAGTTAACTATAATATATAAATTTAATTAAAACTACTTTTAATCTAATAAGCTAGATATATCTATATCTACTTAATAAGTTTATATATTATAACTAGCTTTTCTATAAGTACTATAGCGTCTACTAGTTAATTTTCTCTCTCTCTAATAACTACTATTTTAACGTCTATTATATTAAATCTACTTATCTATATTCTTCTATACTAAAATGTTCTATATATTCTCTATAGTAAGTATACTACCTTAATAAATATAAGTCTTTCTAGCTCTATAACGCTTACTAAGAGCTTTATTTACTACTCGAAGTATATATACCTTAGCGACTAAAAGAGTTACTTTATAAGCTAATTACTCTATATCTTTTACTAATATAATAACTATCTAGAAAATAGATATTAGTAAGCTTTCTTAGTAACTAGTAATCTAGTTCTTAATAAGAGTTATTTATAAAAGAGCTTTAGTAGAGTTATAAGAAGTTTAAGAGAGCTAAGAGTTAGTATTAGTAGAGAGAAGTCTAGTAGAGGTTAGTATCTATAACTTTATATTAAGCTTTAAAATTATAGCTTATAGATTAAAAGATACTAAGCTAGCCTCGCGAAATCTAGCTTTAGCGTTTTAGACTATTATTAATTATATATATACTACTTTAGTAGCGAGAAAAAACTCGACCTTTATAATATAGTTAATATAAGCTTTAATAAAAGTCTTAATTTATTAACTATATACTTGTTTTAAGGTACTAAAGTATCTAATATCGAGTAGCTAGATTAAATAAGAAGAGTAAGAAGATAGTCTAAGAGTAATAATATTATATATCTTATAGTACTCTTAGAATTTAGTCGATTTATAACTCTTATATCTATTAAGAATAAGTATTCGATATAGACTCTTTACTTAGGTAGAAGTATACTTATTAAAGTACTTAAGCTATTCTAGATCTATCTTATTATTTATCTAGCTATTACTTATTAGTTTAATAACCTAGTTATATAGAAGACTACTCTTAGTATACTAATTCGTAAGATAATTCTTCTCCTAAACTACTAAAAATAGAGAAATACTCTTACCTTTACTATTAATATAAGTAACTATAGTAGTCTATTCTTAATTATCTAGCTAAACTACCTTACCTCTACTACGTCGATCTATATATATAGTAACTATAGAAGAAGCGATTATATCTACTATAAAGCTAGTTATATCGAAATTCTAAAAATCGTAGTCTAGAATACTATATTTTACTCTTATATTCTCTACTAGTCGAAACTATATACTAATAAGCTTAGAATCTTTATAAAAGACTCTTTAGAAGTTATAAACGTAATTAAAACGTATCTTTAAGACTAGTTATCGTTATATAAATTAATATATCTAGAGCTTTCTAATATATCTCTCTTCTTATAATTTAAGAATATAATTCGCTATATCTTTAATACTAGTAAGCTAGAGTATAAACTCTCTTATATCTAAATTAAGTATATATTAAATAATAATATTCTTCTCTAACTTAGTTAATTTAAGTAATTTAGACTAGTATTCGCTATAAGAAGATATACTATTTATTTAGTTATAGATTATACTTTTAGTAATATTATAAAGTTTTATAATATATCTATAACTTATTTTTTTATAGATTAAATAGCTTCTATTACTATATTAATTTATACTTCTTAATTATAAATTTATATTATTATTATAGAGAAAATATATATTAGAGTAATAAAATAGAAAAATAAGAAAAAGTATATAATATACTAATATATATAATATACTAATAAACTATATTATAATATAGTTTACTATTAAGCGACGTATATTACTAAGCGATATACTTTTCTCTACTCTACTTCTTATAAACTTTAAGACATATTTTTTTAACTATTTATTATAGAAATTTAAATCTAAGAAGCGCGAATTATTCTAGCTATTAAGGCTATTTAAACGTCTAAAAAGCTAAGTAAATACTCTATAGTAAAGATCTATAAGGTCTCTAAAGTAATACTTTAATATAGAATAGCTAGCTAAACCTATTACTCTAAAATTAAAGCTAATTATTATAAAATAAAAGTATTTCTATTTTACTACTTTTTTATATCTAATTTTTAGTAAATTCTAAGTATATAAAGTAATTATATCTCTACTACTACTAGTTTAACTACTATTATCTTAACTACTATCTCTATTACTACTACTACTAATATATTAGTCTAGAAATATAAGAAGCTTTTATAATAGAATTATAAAGCTATATTAAAAGCTTTATTATATATTATTAAGAAAACTTATAGAATATATATAAAATAATAATAATATAAGTAGTAGATTAATTAGAGAGTAAAACTATTAATTACTATAATTAAAATTAAGAATAGATTTATATAGATAAACTATAATAATTAGTTAAATAAGACTCTATATATATAAGATATTATCTAATAGCTTTAATTTATAAAGCTATATTATATATACTATATATTTATATATTTTATATTATAAATAATAGAAAATCTTAGTATTTATATTAAAATCTAGATAAACTTTTAATCTCTATCTTTAAGCTAGATATACTAATTAAATATACCTACTTCCTAGAAACGAAGGTGAGTAAGCTAAGCCTACGATTATACTTTTTTTTCCTACCTTAAAAATCCTTGCTCGAGTAGTTTCTGTCGCGTTCTTATAACTCTCGAGTGAATATTAAGTGTGTATCACGAGAATAGAACAGGGATGCTAATCTATTTTTGGCCCCAAGGTAGCATCATCCTTCGGCCAGCCTAAATTGACTATTCTGACTGAACGTCATTGCCTACAACTCTTCGAGCAGTGCTAGAAAAGAGACAGCAGTCAATCCAACGAGAAAATGAGTAGGAGAATGTTGCCGGATCGGGTGGTGATATTAGGAGATGGGGGTGTAGGCAAAACAGCGTTGACAAATCAGGTTTGTAGTCCCCGAGCCAGAATAAAAAAGGGGGGCAACAAGCTAACCCTTAGCTCATAGATTACCCTGAACCACTTCGTGGAAACGTACGATCCCACACTCGAAGATTCCTACCGCAAACAAACTGTCATCGACGGGCAAACGAGTTTATTAGAGATATTAGATACTGCTGGACAGGAGGAATACACGGCCCTGCGAGACCAATGGATAAAGGACGGCGACGCGTTTTTACTCGTGTACAGCATAACAAGCCGCTCATCGTTCACGCGTATCTCTAGCTTGCATCGCCAAATCCTCAAAGTCAAAGGAGAATCTGCAGCTGGTTTATCTTACGCAGAACCATCGCCGACCACTCCCCCTGTAGCTCCTTACATAATTGTGGGAAACAAGTGTGACCTGATATCCGATAGAGAAGTGTCGACACAGGAAGGACATGCGCTAGCAAGGGAATTGGGATGTCCATTCATAGAGGCTTCAGCGAAAAGATCCATCAATGTTGAGAAGGCATTCTACGATCTCATCCGATTACTGCGAAAACAGCGAAAACAGCAACTGGGTCCGACAGCCGAAAGGGTGCCTTTAACTAGTAACCCCACCATAGTCAAGGGCACCCGTAGCTGGTGGCGGAAGGGGTTTTCAAGGACTTTTAAAAAAAGCATTCCTCAATGATCCAAATGTTGGTAACTACGAGAAAAGTGTTTTACAAATTTGAAAGACAATAAATTCAAGATTCAGCCATTCTCCGAAACGAAACCACCTCTCTTGGGTATAGTGCCGTTCGAAGCCCACACAATGGAAATGAAATAGGAACCAAGTTCACCACACAATACGCCTCTTGCCAGGCTGTGTAGATAAAGAACTTTGAGCATTTTGAAGGTGTTAGATATAAAACTAAAGAGTAAAACAGTAAGCAGTTGTTCTGGTAGATTACTAAGAAGGTGTATTGCAAACTATACAGTGTATAATTCAGCTACTCCCCTGGAGAAAAGCATTCAGGTGCTATGAAAGAGAATATGTGGTGGTTCTACTCTGGTCTCGGGTTTTTATCTTTCCTATTTACTCTTATTATCTGTGTATTTGAATGACATTGGAGGGAACGAGCGACCTTTAGTTGTTTCGTCTGGCAACTTGGTTCAGTCAGTCAAGGAGAAGAAACGACCACGACCACCCTTAACCACCCTCGGGCCAGACAGAAAAGGAGCAGTCCCGGAGCTCGTTGTGGTTCCAACAAGCCTAACAGTTTGTACTTCGTCCCTGGCGAAATAGTCCATAACGGGGCTTCCTAGATAAAACCTGTTTTGCTGGGTCCCGCTATAGACTATATCTCGCCTGGGACGAAGTAGAACAACCGAGCTAGATTGGTTTAGGGGGTTGGGACAAGCAAGAAAAGCAGGCAGGAACCTAAATTTACGGCCGCCATTTTGCCCCAGGGCCGCACAAAAATTGTGCTGGTTTTGGGACCTTGAAGATCTGTGGTGTTCTCTGATTGACCACGTGGTTTCTCCGGTTGACATTGAAAGCCTATCCGTAGTACGCCCTCCCAATATCCCGCCCTGGTGTGAAGAGTAAGAACTTTTCCCATCGAGTTTAGTATCTCTATAGGCAATGAATTGTACTCGTCGAACTCAACAACGACCAGTTCAGGGAGCTGGTTGGCTTTAGAAAACAAAAGTCAGAGCGACGTTTTTGAAATTCCAGGCTAAGGCTTATATCGACGAGAAGCTGGAAGGACTTCTCGATGCTTATGAGATCGGCGAATTGAGACTCGAAATCATGGTAACTTTGATAATATAACAATATATCATCCTGAAACTATAAACTTGTAAGATTTCCTCGTTTTCGTAGCCCGATAGTCTTCAGCTAAAAATTCACGGTTCGGAAAGTAAAGACTCTAGAAAGAGCGACAGTGAATTTCTAATAGAATATAGACGCAGCTTCGTAAGAGATAGATTGGTTATATATCGCGAGGCGGAGAAAACAGTGATTCTAATATCTCTAGCATCTATCTTTCTCACGTAATTATATAGAGAAGTTGTAAATTCTCTATATATTATAGACTAAACAGTACCTTAAAGGAAAAGAGAGTATAAATTAGACACTCTCTAGGCTATCTAGAAATAATCCTATGTTTTAACTATTCTATAAGTTTAGATACTAACTATAATACTCTCTCTTTAGTCTAAAAGTTAGACTATCTATTATAATTTAACTATTAGTAATTAATATATATATCTTTTAATTTATTTTTATAGCTAAAATATCTCTTAAAACTAAATAAGAGATATATAAGTTAAAATTTACTATTTTTTCTATATATTTATATCTAATTTTAAGTAAATTAAAATTAGATCTAATATTTCTTAATATTCTATCTATTCTCTCTATTTAATAACCTCTACTACTATTAATAAAGTCTTAATTATAATAATAGTATTAGAACTTATAATAAATACTAGTGAATTAAACTATAGAGGTGTCTATATATAAGAAGAATCGATTATTCTTTCTAATATAGAGTTCTTACTAGCTTATATATCTAGTCTATCTATTCTAGAAGGTTCTACTAAGCTTAGTTACTAAGTACTATAGAATATTATTAACTAAGGTTATATAAATATATTACTAGAGTATTCTAATATTTACTCTATAAGTATAACTCTTAATAAATAGAATAGTATTAGTAGTAGAGATAGAGAAGATAGTAATTTAAGAGGTAAATATACTAGATAGTACTAGTCTAAAAAATAATAGTACTATTTAACTTCTAGATAGAACTATAGAAATTAAAACTAGAATTAAGTCTTAAATCAAGTCTTAAATATAATATTCTATAAAAAGAGAGTTCTTATAAAAGCTTATATATTAAGAAGTAGTAGATTATAAATAGTATAAAAGTAGATAAATTTACTATCTTTATTAATTTCTTAGTATATTAGTATAATATAGTTTATTAGCGAGTCGATTATATTACTAAGTCGATTACTAAAAATATATATAAAAAACATCTATATAACTCTAGTAAAAATCTATAATTCTTAATAAAAATTAATAAAATTAAAAACTTT
>LKTO01000578.1:0-30298 GCA_001399465.1 Hymenoscyphus scutula
CTAGTTATTATAAAAGGTGATAGAGAAATATAACCTCTATTTATATTTATTTATATATAAAGAGTAAAGGTAAAGAGAGGTAGTACTCTATAAGCTTAAGTATATAAGTAGTAAGCTACTTATATAATCTAAAGTATATAGATCTACTAGGCTCTTATATAAGGTGCTATTTACTAGAATTATATACTAATAATAATTCTTAGAAAGTTATAGTTAAGGAAAGAGTAAGTATTACTTAATACTAAAAAAGAATACTTACTTTTCTAAGACTCTAGATTAGAAGTATATAGTAAGCTAGAAGAAAACTCTTATTTCTATAGATAAGTAAGCGCGGCTGCCTTCTACTTTCTTATAAACTAGAAATATAAGCTATAGGTCTTTATAGTAAGCCTCGCGAATATTATAAAAGTATTAGTAGAAAAGAAGTATATAGACCTGCGAATAAAGCTGTCTATCTAGATTAGTCTAGAATTCTATCTAGTATTTAATAGAAGAGAAGTAAATAAGTTACTAGTATATCGAGAGAGAATTAATTATAGTATTAAGCTCTTATAGACTACTAGTAGGTTAGAAGAAATAGTACTATAGAGACCGCTCTATAATATATTAAGAGATAAGCTATTAGTACTTTATAAAACTCTTATAGAGCTACTAGATAAGGAATTTATTTAAGTAAGTAACTCTCTAGTAGCTATACTAGTACTCTTTATATAAAAGCTAGAGAAAGGTTTATAGTTCTATTATAACTATCGAGTACTAAATAAGTTAACCTATAAGAACTATTATCTATTACTCTTAATTTAAGAAACACTTAACTAAATTAGAAAAGCTAAATAGTTTATAAAAATAGACGTTATTACTATATTTTATAAGATATAGATTAAAGAAGAAGATAAGTAGAAAATAGCTTTCTAGACCTACTTTAGACTTTTTAAATAGCTAGTTACTCTCTTTAGACTTATAAATACTCTAAGTATATTCTAACGATATATTAATTATATACTCTAAGAGTTCTTAGATAAGTTTATCTTAGCGTATATAGATAATATCTTAGTCTTTATAGATAGTACTTATAAATAGTACTACGATTATATCTATAAAGTACTATAGCGACTTTAGAATACTAGCTTATAGCTTGATATTAATAAGTATAAATTTAAAGTATAATTAATAAAGTATCTTAGATTTATTATTAAAGTAGAGAAATACTTACGAATAGACCTAGTAAAAATATAGACTATTATAGATTAGAAAGTACTAATAACTATAAAAGATATCCTTAGCTTTATAGAATTTATAAATTTCTATCGACGGTTTATTAAGGATTTTTTATAGATTATAGCTTCTCTCTATAAACTTATTAAGAAGGACGTATCTTTCTAATAGATAGATAAGACGAATAGAGCCTTTAAATATTTAAAGTAAGCTTTTATAGAAGCTCTAGTACTAGCTTAGTTTAATCTAGATAACGAGATAGTTCTAGAAATAGACTTCTTTAGATACTACTTAGAAGGTATACTCTCTTAAGTAAAGAATAGCGTCTTATAGCCTATAGCTTTCTTCTCTAAGAAGTATACTTCTATTAAATATAATTATCTAATTTATAATAAAGAGCTATTAGCTATTATTCGCTATCTCGAGGAATAGAAAGTAGAGTTAAAGAGTATAGAATAGTTTATAGTTCTTATAGACTATAAGAACCTTAAATACTTTATAATAGTTTATAAACTATCTAAAAGATAAATATATTAGTAGTTAATTCTTAGTAAGTTTAATCTAATAATCTAATACCGTCTAGGTAAAGATAAAGGCCTTCTAGATATATTAATAAGAAGAGACTAGAACCTTCTAGAGAAGAGAGATAAACGCTTTAACTATAGAATAATATAATTAATTCTAGACAAGATGATTTAAGAGAATACTATATAGCTAGTACTAGTTTTAATAGAGAGATATAGCCTTATAGACTAGCTATAGAACCTCTAGAAAAATAGAAAGATATAGAATAAAGACTTTAGTTATCTTATAGATACTATTCGCTAAGGAAATAGAGTGTTTCTAATAGACCTTACTTCTCTAGTTAAAGTCTTAGTCTCTAACTACTCTACTTAGTAGATAAAAATAGTTATTTATAGTTTAGAGATAGACTTTAGGTTTCTAATTATAAGCTACTATAAATAGCTACTATATAGAAACTCTATAACTCTATACTTATAAGCTACTCTAGTAAGAATAGAACAATTATAGTAGTTTTAAGAGAGTTCTTCTAGCTAAACTTATAGACTACTATTAAATAGTTTATTTATAATTATAGAATTTATAGATATACTAAGGTCTAGAGAGACTATAAATAAGGCTTACTTCGTCTATTATCTATTCTAGAATAGTAATAGTAGAAGATCTTAGTAGATTTTATTAGACTACTACTCTTATATAAGAACTTTAATATAATAGTAGTATTTATAGACTATTTAAGTAAAGAGGTACTTCTTATAGCTTATAATTTAATAATATTATTAGAGAAATTTACTTATCTATTTATTACTATCTACTATAGCTTATATAGACTACTAAGAGTAATAGTATCTAATAGAGGTTTATAATTTATTAGATAAGTATAGAAAATAGTTTATAACTTCTTATAGATTAAAAGACAGATCTCTATAGCTTTCTATCTATAGACTAATAGGTTAAACGAGTAAATACTAAAGTAGAGACACTTCTATAGTAATAGATTAATATAGTATAAGATAACTAAGCTAACTAGCTACTAGTAGTCTAGCTTACCTTTAATAGACGAGATTTATTATTAATAGATATAAGCTCTTTCTAACTTAGTTATAGCTATCTATTATAGATAATAGACCTCTTAATAGATATAATAGTACTTGTCTATATAAAGACTCTAATTTAAAAGAGTAAAGTAATAGTAGTAAGAATTAAGACTATTATAGAATAGGCTTAGACGTTAATAGTAAGAGTATAGTAGAACTAGAAGACTTAAGCTAATCGTTTATAGAATATCGCCTCTTTATATAAGATTAGAGATAAAGTCTATTTAAGTTTATAGAATATATAAATAGAGAAGGCTAGTAAGAAACTCGACGCTTAAACTATAAAATTTATAGTTATTAAGGTTTTTAGCCTATCTATATATAGGCTAGATACTCTATCTAGTATCTATAACGTTTTTAATATAGACTTATTATAGCTAGCTACTATAGATCCGCTATCTAGTTAAATTATAAACGACGTTTAATCGCTTATAATCTTAGTAGATAATTCTATAGAGTAGCGAGTAGAGAAAATTTTAGACTAGTAGTAGAAGAGGCTTCTAGAGAGAGGCTTTTATACTTATCTTAAGTATAAGGTTAAATAGACTAGCTATATAAATCTAATATAGAAATCTATTACTAAATTAGAGAATATAGTAGTTCTAGACATCTATCTATAAGAGTAGAGAGAAGAGTAATATTAAGAGTTATACTTATAGAGTAAGTCTTAGAGTACTCTAGCGATATAAGTATATAACCTTATATTAATAAATAACGTATTAACTTAATAGAACCTTCGAGAGTATACTTAGTAGAATCCTCTAGAATATATAGACTAGATATATAAGGTAGTAGGAACTCTACTCTAGAAAGAATAATCGAATCTTCTTATATATAGATATCTCTATAGTTTAATTTATTAGTATTTACTATAAGCTCTAATAACGTTATTATTCTAATTACTAGCTAAGAGTATAACTTCTAGTACTACTATTATTATTAGTCTATTAGTATTATTATAAGAGTATATAGTAGAGCGATATTAGTAAGCTAGTATTTTATATATAAAGTAGAATCTCTAATAGTATTATTTCTCTAGCTAGATAGTTATTATTACTCTCGAGTCTACTATTAGTAAGATATTTAGAATGTTTTTAGACTATTTATAGAGATTATACTAGTTAGACCGGTTTATATTTAACGAATACTATTAATAGATACAGTGATATCTATTATATTAAGCCACTTATGAGATATCGGTATACCTGTCGAGTATACTAGTAGGAAAGAGTTTTTTATAGTAGATAGATATAGTAAATAGTTATTACAAAAGTTCTATATATATACCCTCTACTCTTCTAGAGTAAGGCAAGTAATTTAAGTCTTTTTACTCTTGCTCTTAGAAGTGTAGCATTCTAACAAATACTATATAGTATTAGATAGTATAGCCGAGTTCTAGCTCTAGATATAGTAATTAAGTAAGTTTATAGAAAGAGAGATATTATAAGAGACTAAGATTAAGGTAGCTAGATTAACTAGAGGTCTTAGTAAAGAGGTCTTTATAGAGCGAAGAGTATATAATAGTAACTTGTAATCGAGTCGAAGCTAGTAATACTATAGATAGTTTTAGAAAGTATAGAGATAGAAAGAGATATTCGAGAGGTTTCGATATATATAACTAGAAGACTAGCTAGAGATATAAGAGAGAGTATCGATTATTCTATATTCTAATAGAATACTAATTATTCTACTATATCTATATATTCTACTACTTATTTAGTTTCTTATAGATATAGATAGTTTTCTTAACTACTATATTATAACTATAAGCTAAGCTAGAATTTATAAATATAATAAGAATAAAAGCTAAGTATCTACTATCTATTCAAATATTATATATTCTATAGTTAAGTATAGAGAGAATAAGAATAGATAAGAGAATATTACTACTATTCGCTAGCTAGTAGAGTAGAAGCTAGAAGAGTACTTCGCTCTTACTAAAATTATTATATATAGTAGTAGTATTATTACTACTTATAAGATAAGTAGTATATTAGATTAATATAGTTTACTATCGAGTAGTCTATATCACCGAGTAGTCTACTTTAAAACTTATATAAAAACGTCTATATATAACTATATACTTTATATATTTATAAATAAAAATATCTAAAATTAAAATTTTAGTTTTATTAATATATAATTATTATTTAATCTTAGTTATTAAGTATTACTTAGCTTATACTAACGTGTTATTTAAAAAAGAAAAAATAGTTAATAATTATAGAGGTCTTTTTAAGCGAATTATTAATTAAAGCTTATAAAGATTTAAAATTTATATTATTATAATCTTAAAACCTTATTTCTTTAATAATATTTTAATCTCAAATGAATATATTTATAAATATATAAGATATATAGTTATATATAGACGTTTTTTATATAAGTTTTAAAGTAGACTACTCGGTAATATAGGTTACTCGATAGTAAACTATATTATTATATATATTACTAAGATATTAGAGATATAGTAGCTAAGAATAAGATCTATAAGATATAGAAGAGAGTTAATAGACGAGTAATTATAGCTATAAATATATTTAGACTAGGTATTAACTAGTCTATTATTTATATTATCGTCTATATTAGATCTATTTACTAGATATAGAATTATAGATAGAAGAGTAGTTAAGTAGAGTAAGACGAGTAGTAAAGTAAAGCTATTATATTAATACTCTAGAGGCGATAGAAAGCGTTATAAAAGTTATAAAAACAGATCTAGCGACAGCTAGCTAAGTTTTATATTACTATAATAATAAAGAAGAAGAAGAGAATCTAGAGGTAGAAGGTAGAGCGGTTTATAAGTAGAGCTAGAAAGTATCTATTATATTATATCTAGAGGTATAGTAAAATTTCTACTAATTTCTAGTATATATTAGAGAAGTATATAGATATAGAGCGAGAGTTAGTATATATAGAAGTATAAGTATTATAGAGTATCTAGTTTTAGAAGTATATAAGCTATTATAATTATAGAGTTATCTAGTAGGTTTATATAAGGTAGAAGAAGATATAGAAGAGGAATTAGAAGTATTAATAAATCTAAGTAGAAGTATACTAGTATAAGAGTATTATATAGCTTATTATAGCTACTATTATAGTAGTAGAGCTATTAGAGATTGTTAATAAGAAGGCTTAATTATATATATATAAGTAGAGAGGATTTAGAGAGTAAATAGAGAGTTAGAAATAAGTAAAGAGGCTAAGGTAAAGAGAGAGATATTAAAGTAGTTTAGATAGAAGGTAACTTAAGAGTCGATTAAAGTAAGTGTTTTATTATAGGTATTTTGTTAGTTAATAGTTAGATTAGAGAGTTAGAAAAGAAGAAATATAGTAAGTATATAGAATAGAATATAGAGAGAGTTACTATTTTAAGTACTCGCGATAGAAATAGAGGTTAAGCTGTTTTAAGTACTCGCGGTAGAAATAGAGGTTAAGCCGTTTTAAGTGTTCGCGGTAAGAATAGAGGTTAAGCTGTTTTAAGTGCTCGCGGTAGGAATAGAGGTTAAGCCGTTTTAAGTACCCGCGGTAGGAATAGAGGTTAAGCCGTTTTAAATACTTATAGTAGAAATAGAGATTAAGCGGATTTAGATTCTCGCGATAGTAGAATAAGATTTAAGTAGTTTTAAGTGTCTATCTATAATTGTTAAATGAATCTTATATAAGATTCATTTAATTTTCTATATAACCTGTTAGTATAGATTTACTAAGGTAATAAGATTTATTTAGTTAGATTTATTTATTAGAGTTAAGGTAAGAAGAGAGTTTTAGACGCTATAAATTAGATATATGTACTATAACGCGCTTTCTAATAGATCTATTATTTAATATAGTTACTAGGTATAGAAGTTTTATAGTTAATTTTTAATAGAGAAGAGGATTCGACTAAAATCACGATTCTTAGAAACCTCTGACCTATGTAATATCGGCGGTAGGTTCTATACGCGAATATCAGAAGCTCTACCCAAAGAGAAAGAGGCGGACGAGAGAAGAAGCAGAAAAATTAAAAGGAACGCATCTTTAAGACCGAAAGGGGGACCTTTTGTGACAGTTTTGGCATGTTCAGTGAATTTGGATCTGTAATTAGTCAGCAACAGCAAGAGTATTTCAGGACTCGATCGCAGAGAGATTAGCTCTTTGCGAACAATGTAGTTCTTGACCCCCACCATAACACTTGTCGTAGCACCATAAATATTCCAGGAGCCATTGAACATCGAGCTGATCAGCAAGATGTTTGTCCCTGCGAACAAGTGCGAGACCCTTCTCTCGAAGTTCCGTCTTAATATACTACAATCATTAGTAAGACTAACTAAAGTAGGAGACATCATCAAAAACAAGTACCTCTCGGACTTCATCCGTAATTTGCGTAGGGATAAAATTACCCGTTTCTCTTTAGTATGCAGATTTGAATGTATACCAAGTGTTCTTCGATGATCTCAATGTTATGTGCTCTCTGATCATTCCAATTGAAGTCTAGAACTCCCAGTCTTTGAACATACAAAAGAGTCCTTTGGATAGTATTGGCCCTCCTTTCCGTAAGTATTCGGCTACATCTTTTTAGGCCCAGAGGCAAAATCTTCAGAACTAGTCTATCTGATAAAGATATTTCTTTCGAGTCGGAGGAACAATCCTCTAGTAGTGTTACGTCTCGGTCAATACTCTCTCAATCTCCTCAGCCGCCTCGGCAGTAACTAGTACAATCTCGCGACGGACCATAATATTCGATGGTGGTAATAGTTAATTGTTGATAGTTGTAAGAGTTGATGGTGGTGACTAATGTAAGGGTTAAACTCAGCAGCAGTAAACAATAGAAACCTGCTGTTCTCTCTAATTTGAATAAACAGACCTCATGTAAAGCAGCCTCCTTAATTCTTCGCTTCTTCCCCCTTACCAAGGTAAACCAATATGTGCGCCAAGACTCGCTTATCCGTATGCACCTAAGACCAACAACATACGTGACCAACAAGAGGCCGTGCAGCTTCAGGGGACTTTAGGCTGTGACCATACAGCTCCAGCGCTCCAAGCGCTGGAGAATGCCCCTATCTTCTTTTCCTCCAGGGAGAAGTGCGCTGGAAATCCGAAAACCTGAAAACACACAGGAGGCGCTACAGCTTCGAGGATTTCAGGGCTCTCACCGTACTACTCTAGCACTCCAGGCGTCGAAGGACGTCCCCTAGCTGCTTTTACTTCAGGGAGTAATACGCTGTAATACGAAAACCTAACAACAAACAGGAGGCGCTACTGCTTCAGGGGCCTTTAGGCTTCCACCACACAGCTCCAGCGCTCCAAGCGCTGAGGATGCCCCTAGCTGCTTTTAATTGAGGGTGTAATCCTCTAAGCTGTAGCGCCTCCTGTGTGTTTTCGGGTTTTCGGATTTGTAGCGTATTTTAGGGCTCTCACCACACTTCTCCAGCGCTCTAACCGCCGAAGCTGCCTTTCCAGGGCCAGGAGAAAACCAGAAAACCGTTCTCCCTTTCTACAAAAACCGAAGTTATCTGAGGCTGGTGTACACGTAGAGCGAGGGCTTAGCCCACTTATCTTTAGTCTATAGTCGTATGTGTCTGTTCTCACAATACCAGACTAGGTAGGAAATGTTTCCAACCACGTGTTGTAGTGGGGCGATGAAAACTGATGAATCTTCAACCATTTGGAACAATCTAAGTTGTTTGATGGGTAAGAATGATCACCAGGAATTCAATAAGATGATATGCCCGTAATTTTTACGATACACACATGAGTGCACCTTGGCTCTCCGCCTGTTCCAGCACGTAGCAACAATTTTGCGCTCAGCATACAGCTACACAGTTACACCTCCTTTTCCTTTGCTAATACCCCGTTTTGGTTTGAATAAAAGCTGGATAGTTAGCCCTGGTCATCAAAAAAATATAACAGCTTACTTGAAAGGAGGAACATACAATAGGCCCAGCGACGGACGTACTTAGGATGCCCAAGCTCACGACGAATACAACCCAGCCATGTTTCCCAAACGCAATGCCTGCCACCACTGGGCCAACCAAGACACCTACAGCCTATTAAACATTTAAGTTTGAGCACTTTCACTTCATTTGAACTTCATTTGAAGGGGAGAAGCAAGTACTGAGTATCAAGAGAAAGAAACACTTACACTTGAGCTGGTATACAACGAGTACACTTGTGCAGTCGCGTCTTTGCCCCCGAAGACCCTTGGATTTTCCGCCTCCATGTCAGCCACTGCTCGGCTAAGATCTGCAACGAGTGGAGAAGAACCAAAGGTTCTTGCAAAACCTTAAGAATGTTAGTGTGAGGTGGAATGAGTAATGAATGGGGCGACTCTGCGTACCGTAAAGTGTGAGCAAAAGACATAAGATTGTCTTTTGCGTGAGGGATGTCAGGTTCCCCTCCCCAACTAAGAACAGCATGATTGTTAGTAGGCCTGAGAGGACGAACCAAAAAGAAGCGAGCCATGATGAGGGATAGCGATCTGCCAGCTTGCCTGCCAGTGGTGCGGCAAAAATTGGGAGTGTAATGGCAAGAAAGATCAACCCACCACCTGTGGAGCTCCAGCCAAACTGTTGAGCTACAAAGATGGGGAGAGCGGCGTCGAAAGCTACTAGCACCATGACGGTGACCAACGCTCCATATAGGGATGTGAGAATGCGTGGGGAGCGGAGTAAAGTTCTTAGAGGGTGAGCGGCATCATTGCCCGTGTGAGATGGCACTGATGTCGGAGGCAAAGGATTTGTCACAGATACGCTTAGTAGCAGATTAGACGTTGTTGGGTTGGACTGAGTTGTGGGAGAAATTGCCTGGCTAGGTGAGGGAAGCGTTCCGTAGTTGATACCCGAATTCTGGATGATAGGCTGTTTGAGTCTCAAGGCGACTTTCTTTTCAATCATGGCAAGGCGTAGGAATATGTCGAGCCCTATTAAAATAAACACGGCGATGAACGTTGACTCATAACCGAAGATATCGTACAGAATTCCCCCCAAAGATGGGCTAATCACTACGCTTCATTAAAATCAGATACCCGGAAGGTGAAAGAAAGAGGCTTGTCAGGGCGCATACTCATGCCGACATTTAAGCTACTGATCACGAACCCCATCCATTGTCCGATGTTCACTTGTCCGACAGTATCGGTTACGAGTGCAAATCCTACGGTGGAGACGACTGCTGCCGATAGACCTTGGAGAAAACGACTGAAGACTAGCATCCACACACTTCTCGCCAGGTAGAGAAGTATTGTGGCAGCTGCATTACCAAAGAATCCGAGAAGCAGAGGTGAGCGTCGAGAGGAGCTCCTGTCTGCAAAGTGGCCAAAGACAGCTGCAACATGTTTAGTTTCTTTGGACGCGGAAAAGCAGATGATAGACTTACGGGAGAAAATAAATTGTGCTGCTCCAAACGAAGCTAAGAGAACGGAGTTCCAGTATTGGACTGAGGTACTTTAACAAACGCCACGCATCGCAATAGCAAGGAAACACTCACCTTCGTCATCAGGAACTCCAAACCGACTTTTTAAGGAGTATGGGAAAACGGGAATAATCTGGTCCAGTGAGCACTCATACGACCACTCTTGATAGATGGATAAAGACCACTCCATATATAAACGCATCCTTCATCCAAGTCAGCATAAGTATGCAGAAAACTTAGCAAGGGGGCCATACACTGAACGCCGCTACACAGACTGTGGCAACAATAAACCAAGTTGACGAGCGCAAATCTAGGAGGACGGTCTTCGATTCTGAACTTTGTAGCTTTGAGAGATTCATTCTTAGTCGGTACAAACTTCACGATGTGCACCTTGATTGAAAAATGGATGTAAGCGGCGATTCAATTATGGGAAGTATTCCAACAAGACTCAAAATTCATCAACTTTCGCTTCAAGAATCGCAGAAACATTACGGTGTGATTTCACCAGTAGCATGCGAGTTTTCGTGATCGCCAGATGTGCACAGTGATAGATCTTTGCGCTGTCTGGGTCGTAATCTCGGGAAGTTCGGTCACCCCGCTCTCTGAGAAACAGCTTCTCCGACTGTGTGCATGATGGCTGAATGTCTCGGACAAATGACTTGCATGGAACTGAGTTGCAAAACCCTTAACCTCTTGAGGTGGGGGAATTCGAACGTGAAGACTTAAATATGCCCCCGGTGAACATGCACGATTTTTGAATTTTTGAAAACTCGAGGGGAAGTACTAATATAGCGATTTTGCTGGTAGCTAATGTGCGAACTCATTATCTTTGCTTCCGCTACTGTCGCTGCCATTGCTGCCATTGCTGCCATTGCTGCCATTGCTGCCATTGCTGCCATTGCTGCCATTGCTGCCATTGCTACTATTGTCATTCATTGTCATTCATTGTCATACATTGTCATTCATTGTCATTTATTGTCATACATTGTCATTCATTGTCATTCATTGCCATTCATTGTCATTCATTGTCATTCATTGTCATTCATTGCCATTCATTGTCATACATTGTCATACATTGTCATTCATTGTCATACGTTGTCATACATTGTTGTAGGAGGTACAGGTATATGCAGAGTAGATACAGAGTGATCGTAGAGTGCGTACAAGGTAGGTGGAAGCAGGTATGGTCAGGTGACTGTCAGGTCACGAATGGAATCAGTGAAAGAATTAAATTTTAACTTGAATTTCGACTTATTTAATTGACTTAAAATTGACTCGGTTTCTAACTACTAAGACAGCAAAGGGCTGTATATACTCTCTAGAGAGATACTAGAAGGTTCTTTGTTTACGTG
Organism: Hymenoscyphus scutula; assembly: GCA_001399465.1. Lineage (NCBI taxonomy): Eukaryota > Fungi > Ascomycota > Leotiomycetes > Helotiales > Helotiaceae > Hymenoscyphus > Hymenoscyphus scutula. The sequence continues at coordinate 11,576 of LKTO01000578.1, forward strand.
ATCACGTAACTAAATCTTCTAGATACTACTGTAGTAGAAAGAACGAGGATAGACTAAGGTTTAAACCTAAAGCCTATTACTAAGTAATGTAATTATTACCTAAATGAAACAATTGTCATACCGAACCAAGCTACAATCATACTCAATACTAGGGGGGACGTTCTGACCGAGCCAATCATCTAACCATGCTACCATGCACATTGACCCGTGGCTTCGGTATGATCCTTCCAGTTGGAGCTTGACGAACCGTTGATCAGTCTGATATGTTGAGATGGTTTGATGCCGTATTGCTGGGATTGGCTCAAGACTGCTTCAGAGAAGATTAGCCCGCAACAGACATGAAGCGCTTCGAGCTCAACAATTCGCAAATTGGCTTGCAAGTTTATGATTGTACGTCAGCTTTCTGATGATTACTGTTCAGGGCACTATACATTATTCCGGTGCATGTATCTGTCAGGTGGAAGTTGGGTGATACTAGTACGAATTGTGACAAGAATGTTTGAGGGTGTGCAGGTGACAAGGCTCATATTGGGGATCTTGCAAGTCTGAAATAAGCAACATCGGGAACAAGAACATAATACTTTGAAATTAAAGTAAATTAACACCGGTGTTTGACCAGCTCGTTTAAATTTTCTACTGTAGAGATCTGCCTCGTATCTCCTGCATGCATGCAGCATGAATAAATAAGAAATGCGGCACGAAAGAACATACACACCTCGTATGCCAATAAAATGTTCATGCACATATTTCCTCATCCGCTACTACTAATCCACCTAACGACTTGAAAGCTGTGCATCACGATATGCGAATAACTATACAAATAAAGTATGAAAAAATAACAAATATGCACCAAGTTATGAGGTTTGCTCTGTTACAATGTTGGTACATGGATATTTTTCATTCCGTGAGCTGAAATATGCCACTCTAGAGTTTTGATAGTGTATGTCTTCTCATTTATTGGGAAGCTGATGAATTTTCATTTGGTAAGAGGATACAGATCTTGGAGTCCCCGAGCGTATATCTTGGAGCCGTAGGCTTGGGGATCGATATATGTATGTGTGATTGTACTGCACTCAAGCTGTGGAACGTCGGACTTTTCCCGCGGGAAGATGTCGAATAGATGCTAGGGGCGGGGAGGAACAATACGAGAAAGAGCAATATCTGCGAGCACGTTTAAATCAGCTAGCATTCTTGATTCATCGTGTTCTAACGCAGCTTGATTGTCAACTGAAATATATATCCCTGGGGTAGGTAGTTTTACTGAAGGTGGCTTGAGAAGTACCAGTAACCCGGAAGAGAAGATGAGAATCACCGAGGTTGGACATGCACTCGATGCATTGCGTTATGATTGTCGGTCCTTTACGTAAAGAGTCTCCCTTCCATTTTTCGTATTCACCTGTTGTGTCCTCGTCTCAATGCAGAGTGAAGTTGCGAGTAGTGAGTTTTGAGAAGTGAGGAAGTCAATAAGTGAATAAAAATACACTGATTTTGCGACTAAAATACCCCTGTTTTGACAGTTATACCCTCTAAAAAGAGGGATATATGATTTAGAGGGTATTTCAGGTATTTCAATTAATTTGAGGATAAGATTGTCAATTACCGAAAAAAAAATTGAATGAGGGCTTAGGTGGGGACCAAGGCTGAAGGAGCGGTTCCCAGAGGCGGAGAGAACAAAAGCACTTTATTCATCAGAAATATTGGCGTTGGTGGGGCGTGCTGAGAACCCCCTCAGCACAGCAGGGATCTGAGAATCTATGACATGAAGTTTAGCGAGGCAGCAAGTTGAGGCTACCAAGCGGTACTCCCATTCGTCGCCTGGATGTATTGCGCTGCACGTTGTATGCAAACCACAACATTAGGACAGGTGGCATTTAGAGATGCTGATGATACAGCGTGCGTTAATTGTAGCATCTCTCTGCATCATAATAAAAACGCAGTACAAATGTTTTGTGAACATGCGTAACAATAGATTATGGTTTTGGAACGAAGTAACTGGAACGTGGTTTGCGTTGTACGTATGGAGTTGAAATTGGCTGACAGGGACGGGGGTTGCACTCAATATGCACTGTACCTCTGTAGGACGTCAATCTCATTGCGACTAGCATATATAAACTCTCTTTCCATCATGTCCTAATTTATTCACCATTATCGTCCTCAACAATAATTCAAACAGGTGTGCGCGCGGCGTCTCCCTATTGAGTAATTTCGCAGTTCAAACCAACGGCTTTATAAGTTTCTTACTATACCATCTTCTCCTCCCCTGCAATCAAAGATCAGGAATCGATTCAATGTCTCTGTTACACACTCCAAAACATCATCTTCTCGCTTGTGGAAATGTCGATCCTCTTGTTAGTATATCTAGCAAAGAAACCATCAAACCATTCTCACTACTAAAATCTGCGCATGAGTTACCGCACATTTACCAACAACTCCAACCAGACATCAAAGTTGTTGATGCATATCCTAGTACCCCTCTGCAAGATGGACTGATTGCCTTGTCAATGAAGTGGAATGGCGCATTTTCCCCCCAGATTGTATGCCGACTCCCAGAAGGCATCAATATCTTGAGATTCAAAAGGGCATGGCAACATTGTGTTAACCAGAATAGCACTCTCCGCACAGTCTTTGTACAGGCGAAGACAACAGGACTCGTGCAAGTGGTTCTAGCACCAGAACCAATTGAATGGCGTGAGCATTCTTGTCTAAAAGAGTATTTGAAGAGTGGCACAGCGATTGCTCCCAAGTTTGGATCACAGATGGTTAGACACGCGATCATTAGGGATCGAAACTCGGGTGGAACATATTTTGTATGGACTTTCAAGTAAGTTTGTCTTCTTTCTCATAGCAAAGAGCGATCAGGGCGAAAACTATTAGACTGTTGGACCGCGCTGACTTTTGGAGCCATGCTGTGATCGATGGGTGGGCGATGAAGCTACTGCTGGAACAGGTTGATGAATACTACCAAACTGGTGCCTGCGTCAGCCTCCTTGAATTCAGCTATTTCATCAAATTTTTTTCACGAAGATTGTCTTTGTTTTCAAAAGAAAGTGAGAGGTTTTGGGATAATTACCTCATGAACAGCGTGCCAAGCGCATTTCCTCCTTTGTTAAGCGAGAAGCGACCAGAGACATTTTGCGCCAAGGACTTCAAAAGCATGGATATCAAGATACCAACTCCATTGTACTCTATTGCAACCAACTCCACCATCATTCAAGCTGCTTGGGCTGTTGTTGTAGGACGGAGGGTCGGGGCAGCTGAGGTGACCTATGGGATGGTTCTCGCGGGTCGCAACCTGGACCTTCCTGGAATCAAAACAATCAACGGCCCCACTTTTACGACGATCCCTTTCAGGCTGGCTCTCGACGACTCCCAGACGCCAGAAGATCTTTTTAAACATATCCATGAACTCCGAACAGCTATCAAACCCCATCAACATCTGGGTCTGCAAAACATTCGTCGACTCGGACCTGGTGCTGCCAACGCCTGCAGTTTTGAGAACATGCTTGTTATTCAGCCTAGGCAGGTTAAAAACCCCAACAGCCTTTTCAATGATAGAATCAATACCAGCGACCACTGGTCCAAGCTGAATGCATATGCATTGATGATGCAATGCAACATCACGGACGACGGTTTCGTTGCGAATGCTAGTTTTGATTCGAGAAGAATGTCAATTCAGGACATCGACCTTTTGTTGTTACAATTCCAAGACATCATCAAGCAGTTCTTTGAGGGATTAAATCGCCCCATCGCCTATATACAACTGTGCAAGACTACCCTTGCGGGGGAGGATATCTCGATACCTATCATCGAAACTGGAGTCGAATTGATTGAGACATGTGTTCATGAATCCATCTCTAGAACGGCTCGGAATTACATGTTGAACCCAGCAGTTGAATCTTGGGATGGCAACCTAACATACCAACAACTTGAGGACCTGTCCGATTGCCTGGCGCATCGACTTCGAGCTTCCAAAGTCGGTCCTGAAGTCATGGTAGGGCTGATATTTGAAAAGAGCACGTGGGCAGTCGTTGCCATAATCGCTGTTTTGTAAGCACACTTTCCTCCATCCCCATCGTGAGCCCCTGCAGCGAGCATGAAATGCATTTGCCCCGAATCTTCAGGAACCGTGTAAATACTGACAGGGATTCTTTTAGGAAGGCTGGTGGGGTATTTGTGTCCTTTGATCCAAGCCACCCCGAAATCCGACTGCGAGACCACATTGATCAAACAGGGATATCGTTACTGCTTTGCTCAGAGATTCTTGCTGCAATGTCTTCAAAGCTTGCAAAGGAGAGTGTTGTAGTAAGCAAATCTTCTTTGCTACAACTGCCTTGTGTAAGTAAAATAGCTTGTAGCGACATCAGAGCTGAGAATGCTTGCTATGGTCAGTACTATCCCCAGAATTTTGAGTTCTGAATATCCCTAGTCCTAGGATATGCCGCTGATACCCCCTAGTTATCTTCACTTCAGGAACAACTTCAAAACCAAAAGCATGTGTCATCGAACACGGTACCTGCTACACAACTTGCCTTCAGTTAGCTGCCACATTTGAGATGGATTCGTCGACGCGCATGCTCCAGCTTTCATCTTACGCTTTTGATGGTTGTATTCTAGAAATATTGGTGACTTTAAGTGTCGGCGGATGTGTATGTATCCCCTCGCAGCAAGAGAAGATGAATGACGTTACAGGTGCAATTAATCGCCTGCAAGTCAACACTTTGTTAGTGACCCCGACCTTCGGAAGGCTCATCACACCAAGTTCCGTTTCTTCTATCAAAACGTTGATCCTGGGCGGAGAGACGTTTATGTATGATGATTTTGATCGCTGGTTTGGAAATGGCCGACGGTTGTATGAGGCGTATGGTCCTACTGAATGCTGCATAATTTGCCTCGTCAATGAAATAAAAGCTGTTGGTACGAACACCAGTCTTATTGGAGTTCCTATCATCGGTTCTTATGCCGTGCTTGATGACAATATGCAACAAGTCAAACCTGGAGACTTCGGTGAACTATACATTAGTGGACCACACCTCGCTCGAGGCTACTTTGGCGACTTGGAGAAGACGGCATCCTCGTTTATCGCAACGCCGACCTCTCTGAAGAAATACGAATTGCGCCATTCGAGATGGTACAAGACCGGGGATCTCGTCAGATGGGATATCAAGGCTTCAAACTTTGAATACATTGGTCGAAAAGATACTCAAGTCAAGTTGTACGTTGAACTTTTAGCCATTCTCAATGACTGTACTAACTGTCGCTAAGGAATGGACAACGAGTGGAATTGGCGGAAATTGAGTTTTGTCTACGTCAGACATCGTACAACGCCGCTGATCTTTCTGTCGTTGTGGCAGAACCTAACGACAAGAAATCATTTCTGGTAGCGTTCATCTGTGAAAAGGGCGAAAAGTCCAAGACCTCGACGGAACTTTGCACTGACAACTCCTCTCCTCGTTTTGTTGGCCGCAGACCCTTAAGTGCGTCGACAATTGGCGCGATATTTGATAACTTGGTAAAAAGGCTGCCAGAATACATGATCCCCAAAGTCTACATCCCATTGGATTACATGCCTCTCACAACCTCTGGGAAGCTCGATCGAAAGTTACTTCAAAAATTTGCCACCGAAATGTCTCCCGCAGAGGTACAAAGATTCTCTGGAAGTCAAACAGTCTACTCACATCCAGTGGGCGAGAAAGAGCTGCGCCTACAGCGAGTTTGGGCTGCAACTTTGAACATCCAGCCTGAAACAATCAGTAGGAATGACAACTTCATACGGCTTGGAGGCGACTCAATTCTTGCGATGAAACTGGTCGCTATGGCCCGAGAAGGAGGACTTCAAGTCACGGTCGCAGATGTGTTCAGGAGCCCAGTCCTTTCGGACCTAGCCAAGATCTCCAAATTCTTGGATATGCTAATAGAGCAGGAGACGAAGGTTATTCCACCATTTCATCTGGTTGGGAGCCAGGCGACAGTCCAGTCAATACTAGCCAGCCTTTCTACCTGCTACGACACTTCTAGAGATATTGTCGACTTGTATCCCGCCACACCATTTCAGCAGGCCATCATGGCTCTGTCACTGACCAGCCCTGGAACTTATGTTGCTCAGCACGTGTTCGAACTTCCGAAAGCCGTAAGCGAGAACCTGGACACATTTTGTGTCGTGTGGGATAGAGTGGTTGCATCAACTCCAATTCTTCGAACCAAGCTCATTGAGACCGACGCATGCGGCTTGATGCAAGCCGTGACCGATGATAAGATTGCGTGGAAGCATCACGATAATTTGGAGAGATTTTTGAGGATGGACAAGAGCATACCCTTTGGAATCGGCGCAGAATTAAATCGGCACGCTATCGTTACGTGTACTGAGAGTGGTCTCAGTGAATCATACTTTGTATGGACGATGCACCACGCATGTTATGATGGATGGTCTATGCGCTTGACTCTCCAAGATGTTGAAGTTCAGTACAAGTTGCTTACTTCTACCGAGAGGTGCAACCTAGGGGTCCACTTGCCGTTCAACAAATTTATCGGACACCTCCAGGAGCTTAACGTTGAAGAAGCAAGAAAGTTCTGGCAAGCTGAATTAGGTGATGGAGAACCATCATCGTTTCCCCTGACGACAGCCGGCTATTGTCCCCGACCCAGTTCCACGTACGAGCACAAGATAAAACTTGAACGAAAAGTGCACTCCGACTTGCGGACTTCTACCTTTATAAGGGCTGCATGGGCAATAACCGTGTCCACATACGCCAATACTAATGATGTCGTCTTCGGTGCAACTTTGTCGGGGAGGAGTGGATCTTCTGCCGACTTGGAAAATATTGTGGGACCTTTGATCACGACTGTCCCAGTCAGAATTTGGTTGGATCCGCAGATTTCGATGCTTGATTATCTCCGCAGCGTGGAGATCAGCGAAGTAAATGCAATGCCTTTCGAACAATTTGGGCTGTCAAGAATCCGACTCATTGATGAGAAAGTGAAGGCCGCATGCAATTTTCAGAATCTTCTCATCATACAACCCGAGGATGGGGATGATCTCGACAGCTTCTTTTTAGGACCAAGGTTGAGGAAGTACATCAACGCAGATGTATTTGACACTTACGCTCTGACAATGGAGTGCTCCGTACGGGTGAATGAGATTTGCGCCACTGCGATTTACGACCCTTCTGTTGTGCCAGAGGCTCAAATATACAGAGCTATGTTACACTTCGAGCACATTCTCAATCAACTCTACCATGAGGATGGAGATAAAACCATTGCTGATATGAGCAACATCGGCCCTTCTGATGCAAACGAAATTCAGAAATGGAACTCCACAATCCCACAGCCTATGGACGCCTGCGTGCATCATATTATAGAGAGGAAAATGCTGCAAGACCCCAATGCGCCTGCCATCTGCTCTTGGGATGGCGATCTCAGCCGTGGGGAATTGGATAAACAGGTATCAGCGCTTGCACGGAAGCTCATAGAATACGGCGTTGGTATAGGCTCAAAAGTGCCGATACTATTCCACAAATCTAAATGGGCAGTTATATCGATACTGGCACTCATAAAAGCTGGAGCCGCTTTTGTGCCTCTCGACCCGCAAAACCCGGTGCCTCGACTGGTCTCCGTTGTGGATCAAATAGACGCGAGCATCATTCTCTGTTCTACCGAGCTTGAAAAGCTATGTTCGGCTTCTTTCCCAAGAATTCAAGCTCTTGTCATTGATGCACAAATAGTTGCTGGCCTCGCTAGTGAACCTATTCCACCCTTCGAGGAGTTTAGCTCTACGAATGACCTTTACCTCGTCTTCACGTCCGGAACTACAGGCTCACCAAAAGGAACGACGGTGCAACACGGGGCATACTGTTCGGGCGCTCGAGATCACGCAAAGGTGCTTGGATTTGAGGAAAGCTCTCGCTTCCTGCAATTCGCTTCTTACGCCTTCGATACGAGTGTGGAGACCATTCTGACTACCTTGATGACCGGTGGGTGTCTTTGCATCCCCTCCGAAGAAGAGCGAAATTCGGATATAGTCGGTGCTATCGCTCGTATGAGAGTCAACACCGCTGATCTAACACCGTCTTTCATTAGTTCGTTCACACCCGATGATGTTCCCTCGCTTCGCCGTCTCATCCTTGGCGGGGAACCTTTGACTTCGAAAGTAATCAAAACCTGGGCCAACCGCGTTCACTTGATCAATGGATATGGAGTTACTGAATGCTGTGTCACAAGTCTTGTTAACGCAGACATCTCTCCAGAAACAAGTCCTGCAAATATTGGTCGAGCAACTGGAGCTGTAAGCTGGATCGTGGATGCTTCAGATTCAAGTCGTCTCCTACCAATCGGTGCCATTGGAGAGCTTCTCATCGAAGGCCCAGCGATTGCTCGTGGATACCTCAATGACCCAGAACAGACACGGAGGTCGTTTATTGACAATGCTGTATGGAACAGCCCCCTCGTGAGAGCCGCTGGACGTCACTATAAGACTGGAGACTTGGCTCAATATAACTCTGATGGAACAATAAATTACATCGGGAGAAAAGACACGCAAGTCAAGCTTCGTGGCCAGCGTATAGAGCTGGGAGATATCGAGTCTCATCTTGTTGACCATCCCCACGTACGAAGCGCACTCGTCATCTTGCCTAGCAGTGGCCCCTATAAGGGTAGTATTACGGCTTTGATCGAGTTTCAAATCTTTTCGTATGCAGGAAAGAAGCAGGACATTAAGCTTATTCCAAACACGGAGCTAGAAGCCGCAGGGGTTGATTGGAATGGCATGTCAGATTTTCTAAGAGAAAGAGTTCCTTCATATATGCTGCCATCGTCATGGCTCCCCGTCGAAAACTTGCCATTGAACACATCCGGCAAGCTGGACCGCTCAAGACTTGGCACTTGGATTCAAAGTCTATCCGCGCGACATGAGACGAGAAATGAGCGCACTTCCACAACGAACCAAGTCATCCCAGAAGAAGATACAGTCGCCATGGAGTTGAGTAAACGTATTGCCGATATGTTTCCTGGCAGCGCCCTTACGAAATATGATGCTAAGTTGTCAGATATTGGGTTCGATTCAATCAAAATGATGAGTCTCGCTGCAACAATTAAGCGAGTTTATGGCGTCTCTGTGCCTGTGTCTGTCTTGATCAACCACAATATCAGGATTAGCGACGTTGCCAAACAAATCAAGATTGCGAAGCAAGGTATTAACTTGCCGACAAAATTTTCTATAGACCTGATGAATGAGTTTAATGGTCTGGACCAGAAGTTGCAAGCTCTTCAAAACCGGATCGGTGTGGTCTTCTTAACCGGTGCGACAGGATTATTAGGAATACAAATTTTGCGACAACTGGTAGCACATCCTGGGGTCGATAAAGTAGTTGCCCTGGTGAGAGCTAGTAACTCTGTCGAAGCACTTAAGCGACTCAAAATCTCGGCAAAGTCCGCCTGTTGGTCTATGACCGAATTTCCATCGAAGGTCGAGGCGTGGAACGGTGATTTGTGCACACCTAGGCTTGGCATAAAAAAAGAGCAATGGGCTACATTAATCAATATGGACGCCATAATTCACAATGGGGCGTCAGTCAACTGGAACAGTGACTACCATACCCTGAAGTCTGCCAACGTCGATTCAACCATTGGACTCCTCGAAGCTGTTCACCGAGCTGGGCCAACAATGAAATTCCTTTACGTAACGGGCGGCCGGAGTTTCGACGATAATGAGCCGCTGGAATCTATCTTCTCTAAACTGTCGACGTGCGAGGGTTACAGCCAGACAAAATTTCTGTCCGAGGCACTAGTGGCGGCATTCGCTAAGCGAGAATATAAGCGAGGTGCACCTCCTCAAATCCGCATTGTTGAACCTGGATTGATCATGGGAACGGCGGAAGAAGGAGTCGCAAGTACTACGGACTTTATCTGGAGATATGTCGCTGGTGCCGTGCGGATTGGCGTGTATCCGGAACCAGCAGAAGAGGACTGGCTCGAGATAAAAGGTTCAGACGAAGTCGCCAGAGCGATAATTGACGCCTTGCTTCAACCTTCTGATGTGCCAGATTTGAAGATCCAGATAACAGATAGGATCTCGATGCCCGACTTTTGGAAGGTGGTAATTGCCCATAGCGGACACGATCTTGCACCTGTGAGCTCGGTGGAGTGGAAGAAGAGGATTCAGATTGATATTGAGAGAGCAGCTGAAGCACATCCTCTCTGGCCTGTTGCGCACCTCATTGAGGCGGACAGAAACTTGGGAAAGCGTGGAGGGTGTGCACCTTCTGAAAAGGATGTGGACAGAATGTTGAGTGCGACCATTGGGAAGAATGTCGATTTCCTGGTTCAGTGCGGGTTTCTCTGCAAGAGCGAAGTGATGAAGTGACGAGACTAGCGGATGCGTCTCTTCGCTTCCATTATATTGTCTCACCAGAATTTCTGCTACTCCCCATTCTTTTTTGGCTAGTATTTGATTTGTTTTATTGGCAATTAGTTGTTACTTAATGTTTAATAAATTGTTTTTATCTTCATACTGATCACCTACAGGCCCAACTATTTCTCCTCAACACTACCTAGGTACTACCATATACCCAATACAAAGGTGTAGTGGCCCATGATAGAAGTGCCAGCCGCAAGCAAAGATTCTCTCTCAAAATACCTTTCAACCGCCCAAGAAGTCCCCTCCGACCGCAAAAAAGCACTCCGAATCGAGCTTCCAAGAGTGCACTCAAAAAGCCAAAGCCAACTGACCCTTCTCCAAACGACTATAAGACACCTGCTTCGAAGCCCTTCAGGGTGGCCAACTTTAGTATGAACTAGAAAGGCTGGAAAGACGAGTCCCTCGTTGTGAAAGAACATCTCCAGTTTAAGCGAGAAAATGGATACGAACACCAGAGATTAGAAAGGTGAAGGACAGACAACTATCATCGCCAGTGCCTAACGTAGAGGTATCGTAGTTGATGTCGCGTACGTGCAGAACAAACGGGCAAGAGCCCAAAGACTTTTAAACAACACGAGGTCTTTCGTCCAGATGTCATTTGCGGTTAAGGGAGGCTAAGCTAGAATCGCGGAGCTTGTCTGCTCGATTTTCTTCTACTACTTCAAACCAATAACTCAGATATCAAAACCCTCTTCCTCTCCACATAACTCCCCAGAAATTTCGGGATATACCCCGGCCACCCCTCCTCAATCTGCCACAACACACCCCAACTCTGCTCCCCGTCAACATTATACGTCGTATTACCAAAAGCAGTAGAATCAATCTAAGCGTATAGCATCGGCTAAACCTCATAGTCCACCGCCGCAAGCACCTCCGCCATCTCGAGACCCAGATCAGAGTAGACAGCATTATATCCAACAGCAGCCCACAGCGTCACCGCACTGCTATTCACTGTATACGTCCGGATAGCTGCCGAGTTGACTTCTAAAGTTTCCCAGTACTCGGCGGATGGGTCTTTGGCGTCGGGTGTGTAGGGCGCGGAGGCGATGTGGAGGTTTTCTGTTTGGGCTTGTAGGGGGAAGGTCATTGAGGGGTGGAAATGTCTAGATGGATAGTTAGCAATGATCAGCCAATCTTTTAATCTTTATTACTTACTCCCAGCATTCCAAGATACCCCATCTTCCGTAGGTGTGTCGATTGCCTTGATATTATTGATATCCCTATCACCCTATGTCTTACTCTCGCCACCCGATGGACGAAGTTTTTGCCTGTGATGCAACACCTCGCCGTCTTTAGAAATGATAGCTTGAATCATGTCTATTGAGGAGTTTGTTCTCTTAGAGAATCCTAGAGCGAGGTAGATGGAATTTCTTTTGCTGCGAGGAGGCGAGCGTTCCATTGGGGACTGTCGATCGCTAGGGAGTTGGCGATATACTCTGTCGTGGTGGTTTTTATTTACGTATTGTTGGCGCCTTTGGGGTACCTGAGTTTTGTTCGATGTTGTAGTTACTTTCGACATAATGATTTTTTGGACTCACCCTGGGAACCAGAGTTCTGGGAATACGACCAAGTTTGCGCCGTTCGAGGCTGCTGATTCGATTAATTGGATACCGTATGCTACGGTGGAGTTAAGGTCGAAGTGAAGTCCGGTGTAGTTCCTACTGAGAATGGGAGCTGGAAAGCCTGGTGGTGCCGCTCTTACAAGTGCGACGGTTAGGTTCGAGTAGTCTGTTACAGTGTTTTCATTCTCTCAGCCTCTCCTTAGCCTAAGCACAGGATGAGCTAGGCTAACTACCCCCCCCCCCGAGGATAGGCAAAGGAAGGCTAACGGCTAAATTTAGCAGGATAGGAGAGGCTAGGCAGAGCGAAAGGGGAGGCGAGGATGAGGAAGGAGGAGGAAGGATAAGGAAGGAGAACGTAGGCTAGGCGAGGGTTAATAAAAAGTACTATTAAATCTAAAAGTATCAAAAGTATTAAAACAAGTAAAACTAGTAAGGAAGCATATAAATATAGTACTAAAACAAAGCTTTAAAAATCTAATTATATCCTTTACTAGTACTCTTCTACCTGATCTAGTATAATCTAATTCCTCTTACCTTACTACTTACTCTAAGCCTTTCGATCTATAATAAGCTAGGTCTATAAGTATTATATAGTCTTAATTATATTAGATTTAAGGCGATTCTATTACCTAGTAATAAGTATTTTTACTTAAGAGAATACTCTCTTATAATTACTACTTATAGTAGAAATTAAGACTATATCTAATTCTAATTTAGTAAGTCTATATATAGATTTACTCTTACTCTTATATAACTAGAATTATAGTAAACTTTCTTATTTATTAAGGAGAATATACTTTACTAATAACTATACTTTAAGAGAATCTTTATTATTATAGTTAAGAAGAGTTATATTAGATTTAAGATTAAAAGTCTCTAGTATATAGAATCTTTTACTACTAGTATTATTATTAAAAGATAGAGATATATTATAACGATTCTTAAACTAACTAACTAAGGTAACTAAGTATCGCTAGAGTTTATTACTTATAAAGAGGATTAATTATAGACTAGATATTTACTTAGAGATAAACTTATTACTTAACTATAAAGCTATTAAGGTAGTAATAATAATATAATATTAAGTTAAGTATAAAGCTTCTATCTAATAGTAGACGTACTAGTACTATATAGAACCTTTCTACTCCTAGATCTCTACTAGATCTCTAGACCTGTTTAATCCTCGAGAGATTCTCTAGAATCTATTACGTGATTATAACCGCGTGAAATCCTTAGATCGCTTAGCTAACCTAAGCGACCTGTCTAATACTATAAGAGTATATAATAGTACTTTAATCTATTAGAACGCTATATAGTCTTTACTAGTCATGTATATACGTGATTTATAATATATTAGTAGAGAAAGTATTAGTATAAGAGAGTATATAATTGTCTAGGAAAATATCTATAGCTATAGAGGTAACCTTAGCCTTAACTCTCTCCTTCTCTTATTCTACCTTCTTATATTCTTTCTTTTTAGTAGTATCTAACTTATCTAGAGAGTTAAGACTAGCTACTATTATTCTCTATCTATACTTATAGAGCGTACATTTCTATTTTTTTAAACGACGAATATAAGATATAGCCTTAGCTATAATTATATAACTCTTCTCTTCTTTATCGTCTAGTTACTTAATTTAAGAATCGACGCTATTCTACTTACTTGTAGCTAGTATATAGTTAATAAACTAAACGTTATAAGACTTATTTATAGAAGAATACTAACTATATTAGAATAATTTTAGATCTCTAGACTAGATATAGCTCTTAGCTTTATTAGTATTCTTATATTAAGTATATAAAGCTATCTTCTTTCTAGTTAGATTAATTATATAACCTAAAGCTTTATAATTAGTACATCTTATAGAACGAGAGAGAGTTATAGTAGAAGAGAGAGAGGGTTAGTAACCCTCTAACGATATTTCTTAGGTTATACTTAAGTATAGAAATATATTAGACTAAGAAGAGAATAGTATTATAAATTATATATATATATAACTAGTAAAGACTAGATAGCGTTCTAATAGGTTAAGTACTATTATATACTCTTATAGTATTTAAGGATTAGTTAGGCTAGCTAAAAGCGATCTAAGGATTTTATTAGTTATAAATCACGTGATATAGACAAGGATTACTAGACGGCGCGACTAGTCTTCTAGTCTAGTAGCGATAAGACAACTAGGCTAGTAGACTAGTATTATAAGGACGAAGGTTCTATATAAGACTAGTATATCTACTATTAGATAGAAGCTTTATACCTAACTTAATATTATATTATTATTACTACCTTAATAGCTTTATAGTTAAGTAATAAGTTTATCTCTAAGTAAATATCTAGTCTATAATTAATCCTCTTTATAAGTAATAAACTCTAGCGATACTTAGTTACCTTAGTTAGTTAGTTTAAGAATCGTTATACTTTAAGTATCTAAGCTTAGAAGTTCGAATCGTAATACCTCTAAAGGCCGCTTCTATTACTAGCTCTAGCGCTAGTATTATTAATATATCTATCTAGAGCACGCCTACTATGTTCTAGAAAACAACTACTCTAGACGACGACGATAATAAGAGTATACCGGACGTACTAGAGCTATATAGAGTCGAAGCCCTAGAAATAATACAAGTTAAGCTACTCGACACCTACTATAGTAAACGATAAGAGTTAGAGTTGTTTCTTCTTTAAATAGAAATCTACTTTAACTTTAACAAAGATAAATTCGATAGCGATAGTATAGTATCGTCTATCTTCGCTATCTTTTACCTTCGAGAGACCGCTCTTAAATAGATATAACTATATCTAGAGAACTTTTTTATATATAAAGCCTTAGCTAGAAGTATAGCTAATATCTAATTAATATTTAGATCGTAGAATAGATTTAAGGTTACTATATACTAAATGTTTAGTAATATTAATATAGTTAAAACTATAGTATATAAGCTACTTAACTTATACTAAACTAGATCTATAATTAATTATATAAATAAATTCTAACGCTATAGAAATAAGATAGAGTAGAATTCTCTCGCTCTTATAGAACTCTTCTATAGAGAACTTAATATTAAACTATATAAAGAAATAGTATAATAAAATCTTAATTATAAAGACATTACTACTATAATTAAAGAAGTAATCTATTTAGATAATCGTCTATAGAAATTTAAGAAAACTAATCTCTACCTAGAATTTAAGAAGTATAATAAGTAGAATCAACTAGACTACTAGAACGACTAATAAGTAAACGCTACCTAGAAGAAGACTTCTAGAAAGCTAGAGCTCTTCTAGAAAGAACGAAACTAACGACATAAGTAGAACCTCTACTTTTTATATAGCCTAACCGGCTATAGAGTAAGTAACTATCGTAAGAAGGCTAATTCTTTAGAAAGATATTAAGCGAATACTATAACTAGAAAGGAAATAGTACTACTTAAGAGATTTAACCTATCTAATAAAGAGCGAGAAGCTTATAGATATAGAACGTAAGTAGAAGATAAGGAGAATCCTATTCTCGAGTAATACTATAAAGAATAATCTAAGTCTAAATATAATCTACCTCTATAATAAGATATAGAGATAGTAGAGTTATTATTAGAATTACTATTAGAGTTATTAGACTTGTCTAGTAAAGGAAATAACTAGAACGACGATCTCTATCTAGAAGAAATATAGGTCTTTATAGAATATTTTAAATAAGATAACTAATAGATAGACCTTAATAGAAATAAGTTATACTTTTAGACCTCTTATATAACTAGAGAGTAGAACCTAGAAGTACTAGAACGATTTTAAGTTTAAAGTAACCTTCTAATAAGTATTATATTTAGAAATCTTAAAAGTAATCTAGATACTATAGAAGGAAAACTAAATATATAATCTATTAAAGATATCTTTAAGAATACTCTTAAATTATAGAGAGAAAGAGACTAACCCTTCGACTAACTATAAATAGAAGAATACTAGGCTCTAGAAGTTATATTAGAAGATATAATTATATAGTAATAATACTATTAAAAACCTATATTAGTCTAGGAATTCGAGAAATAGTTTACTAGTAATAAATCTAACTATAGTAGAACTATAGAATAGTAAACGATTTATAGTATATTTAAAAGTAATTTATAATAAGTAATACTATACTATTAGAGAAGTAATCCTTAAGCGGCGAAAATTAGCTAAAGAGAGTATAGTTTTATAGTCTATTTTATTAAAAATAAAATCTATACTATATTAGAAGATAGATAGTTAATAGTAACTATAAAGATTAGAGAAAAGGAAATCTAGGTTATAATTAACTTAGAAGCGATAGATAACTTTCTCTCTTTATTAGTACTTAAGAAGCTAAACATCTCTACTAAGAAGATAGAACTATACTATCTAGATATAGTCGATAGAATAGATATAGTATATTAAAATAGAGTTATTAACTAGTAAATAATTCTAATATAAATTACTATTAAAGAATACTACTTAGATATATAATTTAATATTATTAAGATTAGAAGCTAGAATATAATACTAGATAGACTATAGATTAGAGAATATAATTCTAATATCGACTAGAAAGCTTAAACTATAACTTTTAGCTAATATAACTTAAAAGGATTATAGCTATAACTATATAGCTAGAACGAGGTTAGCGCTACCTCTTCTAAAGCGCTCGAACACCTTACTAAGAGTTCTCTATAGACTAGTAAGAAAGCTAATAACGAAATATCTATATAGTATAGAGAATTCGCGGAATTATTTAAGAACCTAGAGAACTTATAGACTCTACTAGAACATCGTTTATAGAATTATAAGATTAAATTAAAAGAGAGTTATAACCTTAAAAAATAGAAAAAATTGCCTTATAGTTAGAATAAGCTATAATACTTTAAAAGCTATATTATTAAAGATATAAAGAAAGGTTATATTTAAAGATCTAAATTATCTATTCTATTAAATATACTAGTTATTAATAAAAAGAATACTCTAATAGATCGAGTCTATATTAACTACTAAGATATAAATAATATAATAATTAAGAACACTTACTTACTACTAGAAGAATAATATCTACTAGATAGAATTAGCTCTACTAAGATATTTATAAAACTTAACTAATAGAATACTTATATCTTAATTAGAATTAAGGTAGGCGATAAGTAGAAAACTACTTTTAGATTACTCTTAGAACTCTATAAGTATATAGTAATACTATTTAGGTTAGCTACTATACTAGTAACCTACTAGAGATAGAATAATAATATTCTAGAAGGTCTTCTAGAGGTAATAGTTTTCTACTATCTAGATAATATTCTAATTAACTTAGATAAAGTAGAGAAATATAAGAGTTATATATATAAAGTTATAAAAAGACTTACTATAGTAAGCTCTTAACTTAAATTATTAAAATATAAGTTTAGAGTAACTTATATAAGGTTTCTAGACTAATTAATCTCCTTAGAAAGAATTAAAATAGACTCTAAGAAAATAAAAGCTATTATTAACTAGAAATTACTAAAAAATATTAAAGATATTTAATATTTCTAGAGATTTACTAACTTCTACTATTAGTTTATAGTAGACTATACTAGAATATCTAAACTAATAATAAACCTTACTTATAAAGAAGTATCTTTTATATAGAATAAGATTATAGAAATAGCTTTTTAGATAATAAAGAAATACTTTATAGAGAAACTAATCCTATATAGCTATAACCTCGAGAAATTAAGTACTATAGAAATAGACTTATTATATATAGTAATAGATACTATATATATATAACTAGACGAAAATAGAAAGTTAATATCTATAGTCTACTATTTAAGAACATTAGACCTAGTATAGTAGAACTATACTATATTTAAGAAGGAACTACTTACTATAGTCTTTACTTTAGAGTATTAGAAAATCTACCTTTAAGAAATTAAGTATTAGATAATAGTTCTTACTAATTATACTAATCTTTAAACCTTTACTATAACTAAGGAACTTATAAGTAAGCGCCTTACTAGGTAGTTAGAAACTCTATTATATTATAATATTATTATCTAATATATTATAGAAATAATAAATCTAAGAGTAGATACTCTTAGTTATAAAATACACTATAAAGAAGCTAGAGAATATATAAAGCTAGTAATATTAAAAGAGCTATCTAATAGAGACTTAGCTCTAATAATTTATTAAATTATAGCTAAATAAATAGTAGATCTATAGCTAGATATAATCTAGAATATATATAAAGAAAGAAACTAGTACTATAATAGAAAATTATAGGTTCTAAAGAATATATAAAGTAGTTTATTAGTAAGTACTATTTAGTATCTACTTATAGATATAAAGGAATATAATAAACTACTTAGTAAATTAAGTAATAATACTTTATAAATTATCTACTAGCGATTATTAAGAAAGTAATAAAGAAGTATAATACTTATATCTAGAATAAGTTCTTATACTAGCTACTATATAAATAGATAGATACTACTTCTATTCTATAGATCTCTTAGAAATTAGTCTCTTAGAATTTTATTATTAAACTACTAAAATCTAAAGACCTAATAATAGAAGTTAAATATAACTTAATTCTAGTTATTATAGAAAGACTTACTAAATATATAATACTAATACTATATATAGAGTTAAGTATAGTAGAATAACTAGTATTTATATACTTAAGAGATATAATCTTAAGATATAAAATATTAAAGAAAATACTCTTAGATAGAGATAAGCTCTTTACCTTAAGGTTCTAGACTACTCTTATA
>LKTO01000579.1:0-30185 GCA_001399465.1 Hymenoscyphus scutula
TTCTCTTACTTATCTAAGTAGACTATAAAGGACTATACTAACTAGCTACTTTAATACTCTACTCTTTTCTACTTTATAAGAGTATCTATATTTTAGTTCTCTAGATTAGAGATAGCGTTCTTTATAAATTCCTTAAATTCTTTCTATATTATTATATTAATCTCTTCTATAGCCTCTCTATACCTCTATATTATTTTTAGAATCCTCTTAAAAGTAGATATATAGTATATAATCTTTACTATATCTATTTACTAGGTTATATTCTTATCCTCTCTCTATTTTAGCTCTATATTATAAAAGAACTCCTCTACCTCTTTAATTAATCTTCTCTAGTAGAGTTTTAGATCCTATATCTTTAGGATTCTAGCGTTCTCTCTATACTCTAATAGTAGTTCTCTAATACTAGATACTAAACTTAGTATAATATATATGTCTTCTCTTTATTAGATCTAAGCGTCTCTACTTTAAAGAAGTGTCTTAAGTCTCTCTTCTCTTAACCTTAATTTCGTAAACAAGTGTTTCTCTACTTCTAACTCGCTGATCCTAATCTAGATTACTTTAAGTTTTCTCCTAACTCTATACTCTCCTAATACTACTTATAGTTCGCTATTGTTCTATAATAGTTCTATATTCCTTTATAAGTCGAGAGTCGGTTCTCTCTATCCTTCCTATATTAATTATTCTTTACGTAGTTACTATAAGTCTTCCTCTCTACTCGTGTATATACCGCTAGATATACTCTAAGTCCTAGATAGCCGCTTATCTATTAGGAATCGGCTTTATAATCTTGTTATTAGTCTTATCGCTATTTTTACGTCTTATTATCTTATACTAGACTACTTCTCTAAGGGTTCGATCGATTATAATATAAGGAACTAAATAAGTAGTAGAGTATATAGACGTGATAGAACTACTAGTATTCTATTATAATATAGAATAATTAATACCTCTCTTCTGCCTTCGTCTAACCTTCTAGTTATATATCTAGACCTCTTAAATACCTCTTTCTATATCTCTAGTCTCTCTATATTCCTGAAAACATCTCTAGTCTCTCTATATTTCTAAAAACATCTCTAGTCTCTCTACATTCCTGAAAACATCTCTAGTCTCCCTACATTCCTGAAAACATCTCTAGTATCCCTGGCTTCGACCCGGTTGCGGGCTGCCGTCGGGCTACTGTCGTATGCCCTGTGCCTCGCGGATACTCCTCGCTTGCCGAGCCTCTAGTTTACCCGACCCCCTTAATCTAAGCCTCTCACACTACTCTATTATTAAGGAAATAAACGACCGCTTAAGAGTATATAAAGCTTAAACATTCTAGCCTAGAAATTAACTAAGCCTAGAAATACTATAGACCTCTTAGAAATAATCTATAGATACTATATAGTAAAGAGCGAACGATAAGGTTATAAATAGCTAGAAAATTATCTATAAGATATCTATAGAGAATATAGATTAGAAACTAGTATTTATAAAAGTCTTAATAATAAATAATAAGTATACTAAATAGATATCTTAGAAAGAATAAGATAACTATCTCTATATAGGTTATTATATTTACTAAGAAGCTATAGATTATTTTACTTAAGAATATTCTTATAGACTAGTAAGACGACCTATAATAGCGAATAAGGCCTATAAATAAAGAATAGAAGTTAAGGAAGTAGTACTAGAATTAGAAGAGGAAGAGAAGCTCTTCTTAGACTTAGAAAGCTAGAAGCTTCTATTAGAAAGTATAGATAGAAGCGAAGGAGAGAGCTATTAGTAATAGATACTTAGAGGTCGTTTAAGTAGAAATATATAGACGAAAAACCTCTTCTTATATTAGCTTTAGTAAATAGAGTAGCTACTTTATAATCCTTAGTAGATTTAGAATATTTAGTTTATAGAATTATTTTAGACTACTTTATCTATTATTATTAGCTCTCTTATATATAATTTAAACTAAGGTATTTATAGCTAGTAGAAGATATTATAGAGAATAATATATTAACGTATTTTATTACTTAGCGAGCTATATTACTTAGCGAGCTATTTTTCTCTACTACTAACTATCTAACTACTAGACGCGATTCTTTATATTAAAATAATTTATATATAAATAATTAAAGCTTAAATTACTCTTATAATTAAAGTAAAGCGAACGAACCTATATTTAAGCTAATATAAGCTAGTAAAGTAGTTTAATATCTCTCGATTAATATTATAGTATAGAATAGCTAGTTATATCTTATAGACGAATATCTAGTATAAGTAGTCGAATCTAACTCTACTAGAAGAGAAGGCGATATATCGAGAAGTACTAGACCTTCTACTTTATTTAATAACGGCTAGAGCTTTCTATATATCTTTCTCGCTTCTAAGACTACTAGAGAGCTCTCTTAGAAGATCTAGATATATTAAGTATATAGTTTCGATTAGTTATAAATATATATATAAAGTATAGAATCTAAGACTTCGATTTCTATAACTTCGACGAGACCGGCTTTATAATAGATATAATTAACGAAAAGATAGTTATTATATACTCTAATCGATAGTCTAATTATCGATATATAATTCTAGTAAATAGTATCTTATATAAGAGCCTAGTAGATCTATATACTTTAGGTTATATAAGTAGCTTACTACTTATATACTTAAGCTTATAAAGTACTACCTCTCTTTACCTTTACTCTTTATATATAAATAAATATAAATAGAGATTATATTTATATATTACCTTTTATAACAACTAGGTTATACTAATACTAATTAGTATATTATATATATAGATTAGATATATCTATTAACTACCTCTACCTCTTCTTAGATCGTAGTATATATTAATATAGTATAGTAGTATTATAACTTAAAGAGTAAAGTCTCTCTCTTAGAGTATATATTTATACTTTACTACTATAACAAGTATCTCGTTATACTCGTAAGGCCTTCTTTAATCGCTCTTATAAGATACTAGAATTATAAAGAATAGACGACTATTAACCTCTTTATAAACTCTCTCGAGACCTTTAAGATAAAGAGATTTAGATTCCTACTAGTAATAGCGACTCGGTCGAGCTAGTACTATTTTCTCTACGTTATAAACCTCTCTCTTATTAAACCTCTTCTCTTAATATACCTTAAGGTCTTAATCTCTTTATTAAGCTCTTTAAGAATCACTCTATAGATAGCCTCTATCTACTTTTACCGATACTATACTCTTATCTATACTCTTATTTATACTCTTATAATATCTACTAGATTTACTTCTTAATTTATAATACTATTAAAATTTAGAAGAACTAGAATCTAAGACTTTCGACCTCTTACCTCTTATAGAATAGCTAAAATATAAGGTTTTCTATATCTAAAACACCTATATAGAACTTTTTATACTCTACTTCTTATACTCTTCTACCTCGCTTAACGATAATATAGCTAAACTAATAGAGCTACTAATTAAGCTTAGTAAGAAGAACCTTATAAAGTTTATTATTAAATATATTAATAAGTATAATTAAATAGAAGATAATAATAAAGTACTCTAGGCTATCTTTTAAGAAGACTTTAAAGGCTAGAACGAAGACTACTTAATAATAGTAAACAAGTCCTAGGTTATTAAGCTATATAAGATACTTCGTCGTAGAGGTATATAGATTAAGATAGATAGTAAAAAGATATATATAGCTATAGTACTTATTAATACTCTTAAGAAGGTTAACCTAGTTAAATAGATAGATAAGAAGATACTTAAAATTATAATCCGCGGCGTGGTGTTGGCCCCCCCGGGTTTAGCGGCCGCCGCATCAGGCAAGGCGCGTGCACGGGCGCGACGCCGCTTTGGCGAGATATAAAGCTCCCCGCTCCTCACCTCGCGACCCTCTTCACCTTCAACTTTTTTTCCCAACATCCCTTTCTACGGCTTGGCCCCCTTCATCATACGCTCTCCGGTGACATCCATGCCTCTTACGTGGCCTACGCTCATCCTCGCCGTCGGGCTCGCCGCAGCTGAAATCTGGTCGCACACCCGTTAATTTCCTCGGCCTTCGATACTCCTGAATTACGACGGTGACCCTCCTGCTCTTGGTGATCCGCACTTTGCTGGCTGAGATACGAGCAATAGAGCCAATATGGGCTGAAATCAGGTATCTCTTCGACCTCATCGTCGCACTATACAACCAGGACAGCAATGGCCGAGTAGCACGCGGTGGGATTCTGCCCTAGAAGTACGGAACACCCACGATCTGGCCAATAGAGAAAATGCCTCAGCAGTAACGCGGCCGAAACCAGCCTTGTTACGGAAGGAAATTATGTTAGTAGATGCCGGAGACAACTGGCGGTGAGTTCTAGCCCGAGACATTCGTGGCAGTGTACGTCTTGGTTCTAGGCTAATATGCGACAAAAGGGCCGACATCTACGTACATGGCAGCAGCGGAATGGATCGTGGGAGCTGCTCCAGCAAGTTACAGGCCGAATACGATATCCAGCTGTTTGAGAACCGTCGAACGATTACGTCTATCCATGCACTGACCACGATTTGTCTCGTCTAAACACGAAAATACGGGATCGAAGGGGATGAACGGACACTTGGTATGCGAAGTGAGCTAGGTAGAGCAGCAGAATCCGCAGATCACAGCTACATTCCATGAAAGACAGATTCTTCATGAGTTTGGATACCGCCAGATTCGGAACGCAAAATCTCTACGAACGTTCAAGACGCGTTGAATCTACACGACGGGCTACTGTTCCTGGGGAATAGTGCGGTATAGACTGGCAGTGGCAAGACGGCGTTGTCCGGACTGGGATATTGAGCTAAGGCTAATCTTGCATGAAACTGGAGTAGGGCAAGGTTTAATTCCTACAACGATGAGAACTGCCTCGTAGATAGGCTGACAACTTGGCACACATGAGGGGAAGGCAGGGAGGAGAAGAATAATGGGAAAAGGGTCAATTTTCCGCGCGTGCAAATTCACCTGGTCCCATGGCAATTGTGAACGACAGATGGGGTACACGGGCAGGATATGAGATGGCTACGCAAGCCACTGTACTTTATTTAAGAAGGACGTGCCAACCCAAGAAATCAGGAATTTTATTATCTGTCAACCGTTCTCCTTTCATCAACTGATTATTTCTTTGGCATGGCTGCTGTTAATTTAGACAATGTCCAGTTTTGGCAGCCCCCTTTGAAGTCAAATCGCGCAACTAAACCCGAAGACCAAACACGCCTAACAATGAATCGCAGCAGCCAGTCCAAATCTGCTATAACGCTGTGTCAGCCCAAAGTTGATAGGATTAGCAATCGAGGTAAGAAAGACTTGGAGAAGTTTAGAAAGGACCTGACTAATGTTCTATAAAACGCAGGCTACACTCAAACTCTAACCAGCTTCGAGGGCGAAGTAGAAGGCGATTCGGATGATGACTTCCCACCTATCCAAGATGTTATATATCCGCCTTCCAGGAAACAGACTCCGATAGGAACATTCAGTCAAGGCACTCGAGGTAAGCCGGACCCTATTTTAGTCGTAAGTAGTCCTAACAAAATGCAGAGAAACCGATCACACTAGACGATGATAACGGGCTCGACCATGATTCAGATGCCGCCTCTATTTCTGGCTCTGCCTCGCTTGAAATTAGAGCTGATGCCATCATCGAGTCGAACAAGCTAGCGGATCTAGCCAGTCCTGAAGCATGGAGGGGGACTGATATTAATTTGGTTGATGATAATCCGCCTCAACTCATTCCGTTAGAGCGGGACGACTTGGCTCTCACACGACCTCAACCTTACTCTCTCTATCCAGCTAGGCTATCCTATCCCAACTCGCAAGGAAGATCAGAGGATCCTACGCCCTGTCTACAGCCTACATGTTTGGGCGTAGATGACGAGAGAAATGAGCTAGCACGTTTGGACAATGGTAGTGTAGGAAGGAGCATGGGCAACTCCCCGGACCTTGAAAATGGGCTACAAACCTTTGAACAAGACAGTTTATTGTCGCCTCCTAAATCTAGCTCACCAGGTCCTTACCGTCGTTCTCCTGAACCATTACAGAACCAGAACGATAGCTATTCCCAGGCCGAATCCAATCTTACTAGAACAGAAGGGCTAGGAGATTTCTCTCGGTTCGAGGCTCCAGGAGAGGGCGAAAGGGGAGATTTAGTAAGGAAATCAGAGGCTGAGGTAGAAGTAGAGGAGCAGCAGTGTAAAGAAAGGTATGAGGGAGCAGGGGGGGGGTAAAAAGCTGGATGAACTGGCTATGGAAGAACACCTACACAATAGGGAACAAGAGGATGGCGCAGACAACTCTAAGGACCACGACTATAGTCGTGATACTAGTGAAGGGGAGGAGGGGGACTTACCGGTCAAACGACAGGAACATCCCTCGCAACCCGGGTACAAAGTTCCTGGGGACCGCAGTCAGCATAACGCAAAACTTGATGCGAGAGAGCTCCTCCCCTCAGACGCCGTCCAATCTAAGCCCATACACCGGTGCTTTCCAACGTCTGTGGTTGATAAGCCACTTTCTACATTATCTTGCCAACGCCCCTCTGCTGCAGCCAAGTCAGAGACAGATGTAGAGTACCATGAGTGGCCCCTCCATGGCTTTCTCAAACGCATCAGGATTGGAAGCGACACGGCTTTTAATCTTGAATTCCATCTAGTCAATATCTCAGAGCAACTTGATATATCGGGTCCCTTTAGAGCGTTGGGCAGTAGCTTGGGTAACGGATCATCAGATGGTGCTGTTGCGCATTCCAAGACGCACCAAGTCACTTCGAGGCCGCAGAAAAGCGCGCCCCATGAAGTCCTACACTCTCTTTCATTTTCTCAAGGATGTCCTGCCGACTTTGACGAACCTCAGCCAGCAGTTCCAATCATAGATCCCGGTAATCAATGGGAAATCCGCAAAATTATCGGCCAGAAAATGATTGGCCCTGAGAGGTACTTCCGGGTGGAATGGAAGGAGACGTGGATGCCTGAATCTGAACTGGCTAGAGCCAAGGAACTGGTGGATACCTTCATGACCGAAGTCGGGACTGGGACCGGAGGAAGGAAGCGGCCTCAGAAGCGAGGTCGGCTAGCTACTGGACTGCCTGATGCTCGGGATGAAGAAGAGCCAAAGAAGCGACGTGGTCGATCTCAGAAGCAAACGTGAGTTGGCAAGGATGTCTAGGCTTTAGGAGAGCTTGTTAATTGCACTGAGACCTTGTAAAGGAGGTGTCTAGTTGTAATAAATCTATATATATTTCCTGATATTAAACGAACGTATACTTTTCTCCCTCTCTTTGTCTTGTAATTTTTCCTCCCCTGATATTGTTTACCTAGAAGAGCACTTCACTCTAGGAGTTGCCATTAGCAAACACGCAAGTCACTCAGTCACTACGTGAGATGATTCTCTGACGTTGAATTAGGATTAATAGTATGACAGGATTAATAGTATGACAGGATTAATAGTATGACAGGATTAATAGTATGACAGGATTAATAGCAGTGTGGGTAATAGTATTTGGAATATTGTACCACCACGATAATATTGTTGAAACCTACTTAAATACGTACTATTTGTATGCTTTAAATACTACGATACCTAATAATAATATCGTGAATATTGTTAGTATTTTAATCGATACTACGATAATATCGTGGTGTTCAATTGAGGCTCAAAATTAGAGTTTTACCCCGAATTTTGGCCTATTTCTTTTTCAGCCTCAACCTTTGGCACTATATACCACAACAACTGGCCTATTAAATGTGCAGCTTAGTAGCTAGGGCTTTAGAACTAGCTAGATAGATTATTTTAAAAAAAGATTTATGTAAATAGCTATTAAATTGAGCTTAGTAGCTACCTGTGAGCTTAAAGTGTTGAAAATAGACTGTGCGAGATGCTGAGAATTAATAACACTAAAGGTAAATTCGACGACAACGACCTTATATAAGTAGCTATAATAAAAGTAACTAGTAAACTGAGCTTGTTAAATTTTTCTCTTTAATTTAGTATAAAAACTAATAACTCTAGTTTAAAAAACATTGTTCAGTTATTATTCTAGCTAAAATTGTTCTATAAAATTTAAAAAGAAGTTTAGATTTATTAAATTATATTCCTTCACAGTGAAATCTTATCAGAAAAGTGCCCATGTAGGCTCATTTTGAAGCCCTAAGCTAGGGCTTTTCAGAAAAATTAAAATAAATACATTCTAGGAATTAGTTATTCTTTAATCGCGCTATAAGTGTCGTAAGCATTTCGCGATTAATTAAGCTTTACATCGTAATGTCTACGACGCTGGTAATATAAATAAGGTTTTAAAGGAGATAACATATAGTAAAACTAGGAGTCCGAAAGTCTGAAAAATGGGTATTAAAGGCTCTCTTTTTCTCTCTAAAAGCTTTTAGAGTAGTAGAAGAAAAATAGGTCACTAAAGTTACTTAACAACCACGCTCTTTAAAAATAATTTGAGTATGTAAAAAGGTTAATTATATACTAAATTATCTTAAATCTAAGCCTTGTAATTATTAGAGTATTTTTGGTGTAGGTGTGGTTGCGATAGTATTGTAACATTATTATCGCCTATAGTATAAGTCTACAATCTAAGTATATACAGCACCCTTATTTCCTTAACAACTATAATGATTTCTATTAATTCCTTTACTTATATTTATTATTGTTGTTGTACATCTTTGAGGTGACGAGAGAGTATATATACAAAGTGTGAATAGCTTTATTTTTAAGAAAAGTAGAGTATTTAGATGTATTAGTTATTAAAAGATGTACTATATGATATTACGATAATACGATAGTATTATTATGTATTTAAGTACGTACTACTAGAATATTCCGATAATATATTTTTAGTAAATACTGTAGTATTTTACCACGATAATACTATTGCCCACACTGATTAATAGTATGACAGGATTAATAGTATGACGGAATAAAGGCATCAATACAAAGGTATTGTGAGAGGCCAGAGCTCGAACAACTCAAAGGTGTGGTTTCAAATATTCATTTAAGAAGTGCGTAAAGACTACATACATGCAAGCTCTTCCTATAAATAGAGAGAGAGGAAGAGCCTCTAGAATATTCCAAGAAACTGATTGACAAATACATGATGTTAAAAGAATAGAACAGAAAAGTGTGGAATAGAAGAGACTTGCTTGACAGTGGGGTAATGGCCAGTGCTGAGCAGGGACTTTGGTCAGTGCTTAGCGAGGGCATGGCCCGAGCCTCCATCATGGGCTCCAACCCTCACAGGTAGCAAACTTTGCTTACGCTCTAGTATTGTGACAAGCATGGATGGAATAGTTTCTTGAAGGATTTTTATTAGGGTGTAAATTATTGCTTCAACTTAGAGAATATCTTTCGAAGTCTAGAAGGTCGTTTCTCGTTCTCTTTTTCTGCTTTAAGTTTCGCGCTTGGGGACTGTGGTTCCATTTTTAAGGCTGATCCTATTGTTACGATTAGTTATTTGAAATAAAAATACAAGTAATACGGGGGCTTATATTCTCACCACTTGAATTACCCAAAGATGCTATATTTTGCTTCACGGTCTTAGACTTTGTATGATCTGGTCCAAGGACCTTCTCATAGCCTTGCAACGCCCGCTGGTAGATCTGCTCGGCCTCCGCCAGCTTCCCTTGATCTTTGCGAAGAATAGCTATACAATGTATGGAGTCAATCGTTGATGTGTGATCTGGTCCAAGGGCCTTCTCACGGCCTTGCAACGCCCGCTGGTACATCTGCTCGGCCTCCACCAGCTTGCCTTGATCAGAGTAGAGGTTGCCTAAGTTGTTGACTGTGAGAAGGGTCGATGTGTGATCTGGTCCAAGGGCCTTCTCTTTGCCTTGCAACGCCCGCTGGTACATCTGCTCGGCCTCCACCAGCTTGCCTTGATCAGAGTAGAGGCTGCCTAAGTTGTGGACTGTATCAAGGGTCGATGTGTGATCTGGTCCAAGGGCCTTCTCTTTGCCTTGCAACGCCCGCTGGTACATCTGCTCGGCCTCCACCAGCTTGCCTTGATCTTTGTAGAGGACGCCTAAGTTGTTGACTGTGAGAAGGGTCAATATGTGATCTGTTCCAAGGGCCTTCTCTGTACCTTGCAACGCCCGCTGGTACATCTGCTCGGCCTCCACCAGCTTGCCTTGATCAGAGTAGAGGCTGCCTAAGTTGTGGACTGTATCAAGGGTCGATGTGTGATCTGGTCTAAGGGCCTTCTCATAGCCTTGCAACGCCCGCTGGTATATCTGCTTGGCCTCCACTAGCTTGCCTTGATCTTTGTAGATGACGCCTAAGTTGTTGACTGTATTCAGGGTTGATGTGTGATCTGGTCCAAGGGCCTTCTCTCTGCCTTGCAACGCCCGCTAGTACATCTGCTCGGCCTCCACTAGCTTGCCTTGATCAGAGTAGAGGTTGCCTAAGTTGTGGACTGTTTGAAGGGTCGATGTGTGATCTGGTCTAAGGGCCTTCTCTTTGCCTTGCAACGCCCGCTGGTACATCTGCTCGGCCTCCACCAGCTTGCCTTGATTTCTGTAGATGACGCCTAAGTTGTTGACTGTGAGAAGGGTCGATTTGTGATCTGGTCCAAGGGCCTTCTCTATGCCTTGCAACGCCCGTTAGTACATCTGCTCGGCCTCCACCAGCTTGCCTTAATCAGAGTAGAGGTTGCCTAAGTTGTTAACTGTATTCAGGGTCGATGTGTAATCTGGTCCAAGGGCCTTCTCACAGCCTTGCAACGCCCGCTGGTATATCTGCTCGGCCTCTACTAGCTTGCCTTGATTTCTGTAGAGGATGCCTAAGTTGTTGACTGTATCAAGGGTCGATTTGTGATCTGGTCCAAGGGCCTTCTCATAGCCTTACAACGCCCGCTAGTACATCTGCTCGGCCTCCACCAGCTTGCCTTGATCAGAGTAGAGGAGACCTAAGTTGTTGACTATATTCAGGGTCGATGTGTGATCTGGTCCAAGGGCCTTCTCTGTGCCTTGCAACGCCCGCTGGTACATCTGCTTGGCCTCCACCAGCTTACCTTGATTGGAGTAGAGGAGACCTAAGTTGTTGACTGTATTCAGGGTCGATGTGTGATCTGGTCCAAGGGCCTTCTCTCTGCCTTGTAACGCCCGCTGGTACATCTGCTCGGCCTCTACCAGCTTGTCTTGATCAGAGTAGAGGTTGCCTAAGTTATAGACTGTTTGAAGGGTTGATGTGTGATCTGGTCCAAGGGCCTTCTCACGGCCTTGCAACGCCCGCTGGTACATCTGCTCGGCCTCCACCAGCTTGCCTTGATTTCTGTAGAGGATGCCTAAGTTGTTGACTGTATCAAGGGTCGATTTGTGATCTGGTCTAAGAGCCTTCTTAGCTAAATAGAGCGCCTATTGATATTATATTTTAGCATCCTGATACTTATTTATTTGTAATAAACATTCCCTAACACTGTATCTTAGTATCCTTTACGATTTATTTTTACTTTCTAGGTATTCTCTATTTAGTATAAATTGAGTATAAGGAAGATACTGTAAACATAGAGCTCGGTTTTCGTGGTTGTAGAATGGGAAAACCTGGGCAACTTAGTTAAGCGACTTTATACTCTATAAAGTCTAACTCTCCTGTGACTTTAGCTAATTTTACCCTGCCAATTGAACCAGCCGATGTATATTATAAGATACGCCTGAATTTCGTAGGGTGATGAACGCATATTGTTCTAAAAGAGTAGTTACGTCCTCTTGTTCTTGATCTAAGGCTAGTAGTAAGAGTAAGCGGGGAATATCCTTTATAGTAATATAAAACATAAAGTATAAATATTAATGAGTAAGATTAGACTTTGTAATTACTTTAAAGGTAATTAACTAAGTTGCTACTATAGGATTTCGTATCTTCTTATATCCTTTATATCTACTCTAATCTTTGAAATTTAGAGTTAAATTTTAGATAAGTTCTATATCGCTGGACGAATAGACTTGTAGATACGTGGAGATGGACTTCTTCTTTCCTTTCATAAATGCCGCCGCTTGTTTAATTGTAAGAGGAAGATTGGTAAGAAGCTAGAGGAGCATTCGTATACTATCTCTTTCGTCTGTCTAAACCTTAGTACCTAGACTCTTCTCTAGAAGATCTTAAGCCTTATTACTAGACATTTCTTCAACAGTAATAACATCTGTTTCTGAAAATTCGGTCGCAATTTCAAAGTTCTAAGTCGTAAGGAGGATCGAACCATTCTAGTTGAACGGAAGGTAATCGACTAGTCGGGATGTCTCTGTATAGAGGGTGTTTATATCATCTGCGTTGTTGACAATCATTAGCCAGCTACTAGCCATCTCGTTTAACACCCTCTGGACTAGTAGCTTAATATTAGCCTTATCATCGTCGATTCCTAGAATCTTAAGTTTTACTCTAATCTTACGATAGGCCTGTTCAAAACTAGCTATGTCGATAGCGGGCACCCAGAATACTGAGCAAGGAGACAAATCCTTAATTCGAAAGGCAGTCTCAAGAGCAAGTTGTGTCTTGCCTATCCCACCGAGTCCTGTTACTGCTACTCTTTAGCAGTTCTCCTTGTTACTATTTGGGTTGGATTTGGCTACAAGTTCTTTGAGTTGAGATTCACGACTAATAAAGTTCTTGTTACGTCTAAATGGAACGAGCTACTGACTATCTACTAGGAGGGGAATAAAATTAGTACCTTCTTACACAGTTTATAAATATTAAACACTTAGAACATGCTATAAGAAAGAGCAACAGTGATAACTTGTCACATTAAATAAAGAGGAGCTGCCTAAAACTACTAAGAGACCTAATATCAGAGGTCGGACGACATACCTCCGAGAGCATACGCTGCTGTGGCTGTTGTAGCCACCCCCTGTGATGGAATTGTTAAGAGAAGCTCCTTTGCGTAGGCAGCGGCTGTAGCGGCGGCATACGGCTGCCATTTCTTGTTTTTGTGAGAGTCGGCATAGTCACAAATTCCACGAATAACAATGTAAGAAAAATCGTCTATTAGTCCCGCTGCTTCTATCTCTACACAAATGATCCCTAGGTCCTTCCTTAATTTGTCTCTTGTCTTACTGTCTTTGACAAGTGTGTTGGAAGACCTAA
This sequence comes from Hymenoscyphus scutula, assembly GCA_001399465.1. Lineage (NCBI taxonomy): Eukaryota > Fungi > Ascomycota > Leotiomycetes > Helotiales > Helotiaceae > Hymenoscyphus > Hymenoscyphus scutula. The sequence goes on from LKTO01000579.1 coordinate 13,059, forward strand.
TAGTACCGTAGTGGATTATAGGTGTTGTGTCCTTTCGCGGATTACGCTCGATAACTTTTGTTCGATTATATGACTAATAGCTCTTTCCTATGTCATGAGTATAACACGTATTAAACAACTGGTCCAGCTTGCTATCTAGAGAATCATATTTAGCCGCTATTCTTAGGAAGGTCCTAAACATCTCCGATAGGTAGGTAGGGATTTGGCTACTACGTATTCTATGCTCTGCCGCTAGCTTATATACATTTGCTATAAGTACGGGCGGAGGTTTATTCAACGCTCTCGTCCGTTCAAATACTCTATTGGTGTTTATCTTCCCCCTGTCGAACTGTACTACCCCTCCAAATGCTGCTGTTGGCTTGCTAACTACGATGTCTCCTAGTCGAATGTCGTCCTTGTTATCGCCAGGTATACCACCCCTAATGCCTACTAATAAGCTAAACCTGATCGATGTAAAGTCGTTTAGTAGCTGTGTTACGACTGTTGCCGCCATGTTATTACTAATCTCCAGCATGATCGTAATAACAATGTTGTGCTCTCCTATACATCCGAGCGTGTAACTGTTCTAGTCATGAATTATCGGCAGACTCTAGTGTTACTCATCTAGCATTGCCACGACTGGGGCTAGTTCGACGCCCATAGGACAGATGCACGCGATAGTGTAATTGTCATGTGCTAATTTCCGCTTAGGGGCGTTGTCCGTTGACGTTTAATCTTTTTTCCTCTCGGATGTAATAGGCGCGGGTTCTTGTCGCTTATCGTACTTTTGACCTCCTTTCGACGTAGTCATACTTAGGATAGCATCAACAATATCGATTATAGCATCGCACACTGTTCAATACTCCTTATCTGTAGGCTTCCTAAACTTGTTCATGTCGAAATGATTCCGTTGGAGACCGATTTTCTACGCTAAACTAAGACAACCAGAGCCTTCTGAAACAGCAAATGACTATTCTAATTAGCCTTAGAGCTTCGCTAGGCTTTAATATAATATACCTTCTTCCCCTCTTTTCCTAAGATAGCCTTAACATTACATAGCTTCTACTTAAAGAAACATATAATCTTAGCTCTCTGTAGTAACTTTACTTAAATCTTCTTAAAGATATATACTATGTTAAGTAGCGATTTATTATCAGGCTTAAGTATCTATAAGATTTCTCCTTGAATAGTATCTTAGTATTCTACATCGATAGCCTAGAGAAGTTCGCTTAGTGTTAATCCAGGGGCCTCTCTAAAAGGGGTACTAAGAAACACTATGCCGTAAGTGGTAGAATATATTCTAGGCCAGTCGTCGGGAAAACGTTCTACATTTAGAAGTGCCTATAGTGTTTTAGCTAGCAGTCCTTCCGTACAAAGTAGACATTTAAACCTGTAAGATGGCCAGTCCGCTAAAGTAGTGAGCAACGAACATAAGAGGGCGTGATTGGAGAGTAAGGCCCTAGCAACCAAATCAGTACTTGGAATTAAGTAAGGCCATGTTATAGGTTACCTTTCTTACGCGTCTCAAGGAGAGAAGTAGACGGTTCACAACAGTGGTTGTCTTCTGGCGAATAGCCTCTTCCCTAAACCATCGGGACATGTACCTGTACTGTATTATCCGAGCGTTTAGTACTACTGATGGCAGTATATTTGTATCCTTAAGCTAGTTGACATAGGATGGCGCTTCGGGTGTGCCGACATTCTTGCTCCAGGTATCGTCGGGGTAGGAACTAATGTCATGGATGGCGACGATACTACAAGGTATTAGAGAATAGAAACATCCGAGGATGAAGACAGCGTACTTAACAATGGGTGTTTGGCCTCCAGCTGTCTCTACTACGGGTTTGTACAGAGTCCTAAGCCCTGTGTCGTCGTCTGTCACGGGCCGGACCTTGATTAATTAGCATACTCGTCTGCTGATATTAGACTAGGGCATACCATAGTAGCAATCAACAATGTTTTGAGCGACTGAATTAGATTTGAGCGACTAAATTAGAGACTAAGATAATTAGAGATAAGTGTTTAATGATAATTAAAAGATGGTAGTAATAAAGGATGGCCAACTTTACACCATTTACAGCCTGTAGCCTGTAGCTGAAAAGGTCAACTGGAGCACAAATTGCGGCTGAGCCGCCCCTAACCCATTCTGCCTAAAGCCTGCCCATGGAATATTTATTTCAGAAGATGAACTTCTTAATCCATCCCTCCTCCTATCTACAATGGAACGTATTCCTGAGTCGCCCCCATTTCTCTAAAGCCAGCAGCTATGCACCGATCTGGAGGCTGAAGATGACACAGCACAAACAAATCCCTTGCTCCCTAGGCATCCTTGTACAATGCTCAACGACCTTCCTAGGATAGCGTAGTTCCTTGACGATGAATTCTAGAGTAAGGACCTAGAGGCTTTTGCCCCGCATCTTTAGGCCATGTCAACCTACTTGTACTCGAGCAGTAATGTTAACCTATTGGATCGACAGCGTGTGAAAGGTCGGGAGATTATCATCACCGAAGAACCTCGTCTCTATTTAGTTTGGTTCCACGATCGAATATATATCAAGCCTCTGCCTAAAATCCTGCTCTCGTATAGATTCTAGGAAAGGTTTCTTGTTAATTAATCTACTTGTCTTAGTAGTTGTCGAGACGTAATCTAAAAAGTAGCCTTAGGATATCTGCGAACCTATCGCTACCTGATTCAACACAAGTCTGACTTTCGTACCGCGAAGCAGGACCACCTCTGCCTTATTCTCTATGGTGTGGGTTGGGTGGCCTTCTGTCGCTTCATTTCTGCCTTGGACCAGATCAAGGACGCCAACGTGTCGGGCCGATATAGCTATAGAGAGCTAAGGCTTTCCCGCCTAAACTTCTACACGCCATTCTTCCTCCGCAAATTCCACTTTAAACAAATCCATGGCTAATATGGAGATTATTTCGTAAGGCTCTATAGGCCCATTCTCTTCATCTTTACTATCGTCTCGACTATATTAAATTCTATGCAGGTTGGGCTAGCGGTTGATCAGGTCGCTGCGACACATTGGCTCTCGTTATAGCCTGCCTTTCGTTCTTTTAGTGCGGCTGTACTAATTGGGGCGGCACTTCTATCACTCTGCTTTATTATTCTTTGGTTGTAGCTTTTTCTAAATGAGTGGGTATATACTCCTTTATAAAATGGTGCACCAGTGGGTGACAGAATTCGTGGGACAGCACTAGTGGCGTATTAATTTTATTATATAATCTATCATCAAGCTTAGGGTTACATGCTAGGATATTACTATTTCAGCCGCATAAGGCTATAATGAAAATAAGACGTTGATAAGAACAGCTTATATACGCTTTTAGTCTTTAACTTTAATATCTTAATTATTAACATCTAAGATAGTATTTGCCTATAACGCCCTATTAGCGTTCTACACTAACAATAAATAAGGTTCGGCCCGTGGAGGATGCGATCGGCTTGACAGTTCTCCGCGACCCGCTTGTATAGTAGATAGTAGGACCTTAAGCATAGGCCGTTGACGTTAAGCATGTCCTCCCTACACTTGTCTCCTTAGTTATCTCTAACTAGGTTTACAGTATTATCGCAATCTATAGCATTAGTGCCCACCCTGATGATACCTGGTGTAAGAATGTCGGCACACTAGACGCGCTATGCTACGTTAACTAGCTTACCCACGAGGGCATGTTACCATAAGCCGCTCCAAATGCCCGGATACTTCGATATAGGTATGAATCCGAGTGGTTTGGAGAGAATGCGATTCACTAGAAGACGACAACTGTTGTAAAGCGTTTTCTTATTGCCTTGAACCGTGAAAGGAAGGTTGGTGAGCTGCTTAGCTTAGGATAGTCTAATCGCTAATATACTATACTATAGGATTTTCCCCTCCGCCCATTGATAATTATAGCGCATTGCTTTGGCGGGCTAGTAGTCTTGAAGGTTTGTCCTGTAAACCCTCTGATTACCTTTTTCTAAGAATGCTAGGCACTCCTCGAGGCACAACATTATAAGGACGAGTGGCCGGATATATTTGATTCTACAACTAGGCTAGTGTTCTTTAGCACACCATTTAGAGGGTCAGATGGTATAAAGTAGAGTGAGATACTTGAAGCCGCACGAAGGGAATACAATGAAGATCAAATCCAGATAGGAGTACTAGGAGTTCTTAAGCTAGGGAACGAGTTCCTTCAAGGCCTTGTTAATAGCTTCTATAAAACACGGTTACAAGTAAATAAGGCACGAGTTATCTGTTTCTTCGAGATGAAAGTAAGTAATGTTAGAGCTATTATTAGTAGATAAGAAAGAATAGTATGTTAAGTTAATACTTACTATAAATTTACTAATAACTTATTAGAGATGTATAGTAAATGAGAGCTTAGGCTGTCTTGACCTCTTAGAGTTAACTCAGAAACACTCTCTCTTCTAAACCTACTTTAATATAAATAAATTTAGGAAACTAATAGAAGAAGACTTCTTAATCGTGTTAGAGGTAATTTAGGATATAGTTAAGGTAGCTCCCCAACTAGTCAAAGTATAGTATAAATGTAAATAAACCCCTTAGTTTCTTAAGCCTAATATATCGTAAAGAATAATATTAATATACTATTTTAGTAGCTAACGAAAAACACAAGGTTCCTTTTTCTCTCAAAGGCGTCCTGTTAGTAAATTACTTTATTGGACGTGAAAGTGAGATAAAGCTACTCGAAGAATCTGTTCTTCCGGCTTCTTTAAACACTCGACGTAAAGTCTACGTGATTCACAGCTTAGGTGGAATAGGAAAGACACAGCTCGCGATTGAGTTTGCCCGGAGGTATTATCAGAGGTATAACGCTGTGTTCTGGCTTAATAGGTCATCGAGGGACACTTTATATTAGTTACTAGTCGATATCACACGCAAGCTACCACGAGATAAATTAACAGCAGATACGGTACAAGAGCTTTCAAATCTAAAAATTGATCTTAAAGTTGTAATAAGAGGCGTGTAGCAATGGCTGTCGATCCCTTTAAATCAACAGTGGCTTCTTATCTTCGATAACATTGACCGCGACTATATAAACAGCTAAGATCTATAATCATATGACGTAAAGGACTTTTTCTCTAATACAGACCATAGGTTAATTATCATTACAAGTCGGCTGTCATTTCTCTAAAGATATAGAACAGGCTCTAAGCTAGGCATTATTGACGATCAAGAAGTAATAACTATCTTAGAGAATAATACAGATAGAGTGATTCAAGGTAAGTAATAGAACCTAGTTGTATTTCATATCTATATATAGTCTTACTATTACTGTAGGCTCGACAGAGGCTCCCTTAATACTTAGTCGGCTCCAAGGGCTACCTCTTGCACTAATATAAGCTAGAGCGTATTTACGAGAAACAAGTATTACACTCTCTGATTATATAAAATACTACAATAACACATGAGATACATTAATATAATATCAAGATGAGTTTCTCTTACGAGAGTACTTGGATCGAACAATTTTAACAACGTGGAAAATGTTATACAATTAAGTAGCAGCCTAGAATTAGGACACAGCAGGTTTATTAAGATTGTGGGCTTTCTTATATCATGCAGAGTTGTGGTATGAGATGGTTTCCTCTGCTTTACAACTTCTTCCTAAGCTTGACATTGCGGTATCTGAATGGCTGCTTCGGGTGGCTAGAGATCAGCTCGAGTTCTTGCGTGTAATAAGAGTAATTTCGCGATACTCACTTGTTGATTCGAGAGATGGCACGGCTAGTTACTCGATGCATGCTGTCTTACACAAATGGTGCTTCTTACTCTCTAAAGGAAGTGAAAGAAAAGACTTGTCTATAGCAGCGATTAGCATAGTAGCGTTAACGGTTCCCTCCGAATCTGCTTACGATGATCGAGTATTACAGAGGCGAATGTTACCACACCTTCTATATATCTACCCGTTTGCTCGCGACAATAGATGGGCTCAATAGGACACAGTTGATAGCAATCACCAGGGGTGGATATTTTCCCAACTAGCGATGATATTTAGATATCAAGGCAAGCTGGTGGAGGCCGAGCAGATGTACCAGCGGGCGTTGCAAGGCCGAGAGAAGGCCCTTGGACCAGATCACACATCGACCCTTCAAACAGTCAACAACTTAGGCATCCTCTACTCTGATCAAGGCAAGCTGGTGGAGGCCGAGCAGATGTACCAGCGGGCGTTGCAAGGCAAAGAGAAGGCCCTTGGACCAGATCACACATCGACAATTGACTCAAGACTTTGTATAGCTAATCTTCGCAAAGATCAAGGCAAGCTGGTGGAGGCCAAGCAGATGTACCAGCGGGCGTTGCAAGGCTACGAGAAGGTCCTTGGACCAGATCACATAAAGGTTAATACCGTGAAGCAAAGCTTAGCATCTTTGGGTAGTTCAAGTAGTAAGAATTTAAACCCCGTAATAGCATTAACTTTATTTTAAATAGCTAATTGTAACAATAGTCACAGTCTCTAAATTAGATCCAGAACTCCGAAGTAAGCAAGTTAAAGCAGAAAAAGAGACCGCGAAACGACCTTCTAGATTTCGAAAGATATTCTCCAAGTTTAAACAATAATTTAAATCCTAATAAAAACCCTTCAAGAAGCTATTCTATCCATGCTCGTCACAATATCAGAGCGTAAGCAAAGTTTGCTACCTTTTGTCACGGATGCCAACAAATGATAAAGTATATAACAGCTTTTTGAATCAATTGCTAGAACTAGTCTGGGACTCAGAGAAGGTCTTATGTCATAACTGTGGCTGGAATGTTAGCAAAGAGACTGGTGGTTGCTATACCTCACGTTTCAAAGTCATGTATGCCTTCAATAACTCAGCTATCTGGGAACTTGGTGGGGGCGGCTCATGGTTAATGAAAGATTACCCTAACCAACCCAAAGTCCCTTTCGTAAAGGATTATATCGTACGGAAGTTTCTGTAGGAAAAGAAACCAAGCGTCCCTGTTCCTGAATCATACAAATTTGAAGGGCCCGACAACAAGTTTTCTTTCGAGATTATGGCTCGAGCGAAAGGAGTTCCAGTAAGCGCAGTGTATGGGAAATTTTCCGAGCAGCAAAGATTCGACTTCTTAAAGGACCTAGGAGAACATATGCAACAATGGCGCCAGATTACCAGCACCTGAATGGAAAGGGTAGATGGCTTAGAGCTGTTCGATGGGTTGATTGGTAACTGTAATAGCCGCAGGTGTATCAAGACAGGATCTAATGAAGAAGAATGGCTGGACAACCTGACTCTAGCAATTAGAAAGGGGTTACTATGGCCAAAGTACTTTAGGAAGAAGGGTTGGACTAAGGACAAGGAAGTGCTAGACTCTTGGGTCAAAGAAGCGGACGAACAGCTAGCCGAGCTCAAGGCAGATTTCCCGAGGGGTGGGCCATATGTTTTAACCCACTGCGACCTGCATTTTGACAACCTATTCATTTCAGATGATAACGAGGAGAAAAAATGGAAGGTTTCCGCAATTATTGACTGGGAACTTGCTGGTTTTTACCCTTGGTGGGTAGAAGCATTTAAGGCCCAGTTCAGTCACGAGGAATTCTTCACGGGAGTCGAGTCCGAGAATTTCATGAAGCTTTCGAACCCCGTTCAGAACCTTATGCGTATGTGGGACAGTGGTGGCTCTCATAGTGTATGTAAGCATGGATTAGATCGTGCAAACATTTGGTATCGCAAACCATTTTGTACCTGTCAACCATACGTTGGGTATATTGGGGACGATATGCTAGAGTGGGAGAATCAGGAGCATACCGATGTGTTTGACGTTGATTCGGAGGATTCAGAATACGACGAAGAAGCAGATTTCCCCTTCTCTCGACTAGTAAGCCTGACCTAAAACAACAAATTCCCTCCCAGTTTCAAATTCCCGTTCCTCCATAACTCCAAGAGTCTGATTCCTCTGACCAGGCCCAGGTCGTCAGGTAGATTGCGAAAGTCGATGAGAATTGTGATTTGCGAGTAAATGTTACAGAAAATGCGTAGTCGTGGAAAAAGAGGAGAGTGCTGGTTATAACTGAGTCGAAGAATATTAAGAGGAAAATTGCAAGTCAAAGAAACGATATCGCCTTCTCTCCAAAACTCTCCAAATAAGAATATTTTAAGCCTTTTGTTGTTATTGTTGAACTTCAAAACGAAAACGCCGAAAGAAGAAGCTAGAGCAAGAAACCGGAGAGAAACGAAACTTTGTTGCTGAGGTCGTGTTATAAGAAGTCAAGGACATAGCCGGGAAATCTTTGAGAGTTGATGAAGAATGCAGCTGCTCCTATGAGCGACGCCTGCTTTAAAATCAATATCAGTTACATTAGTACTCAAAAAAGATAAAGACTTACACCATTTTCTAGCCACCCATGAACATATCGTCCACCCATCCAAGTATTATCTAATCTCATCACCTCCCCAGAGACCTAATCTAGCGTTCGTATCTGAAAAAAAAACATTAGCAAGGCCACAAAAGATTAAATATCAGAAGCACTAACTGGCTACTATCGATTGTTAAGTTGCAGGCTGCATTGCCGACACCAACTTAAAAGTCTGTCTCCTTCCAAGTCCATGCTTACCCCTCCGATACGCTTTCTCTCAATTGATGTAAAGCTCGACCTCTACTCAGTCTCCTTTCGAGAATTTGAGCTGGGGTACCTTTCTCCTTTATCTCAATCTCACCCTTCTGGATTCCTGACCGGAGTGTGTCACAACAAGCTTCGGAGAGAGGGAGCGGAATAGTCCAGCCGTTGGAGGCAATGTTTCGTTTCTGGTCGTTTTCTTGGATGAGGCGGCCCCATGTATCTACGGCTTCTTGCTGAGTCGTTGTTTTACACATTACTGAATAACGATCAAACAAAGCCGGACGCAGGGCAAGAATCTTGAGTTTCTCGTGGCTGTTAAGACTCTCTCTTTCGTCCTCAGGATAACCTATCTCAATAGCGTCGACTCCCTCGCAGATCAAGTCCATGACTTCACGCACAGCTGGTGTATCATTCTAGCCCTCTATTAGCAGCATCGATCAAGGAGGTGGGCTAGGCCATATATTGTGTACCTCGTCCGTCCCAACTATCACCTGAACTGCAAATTCATGCTCCATCAGCTTCTTTATGTCCACCTGGAGCTGGAATCGCATAGCCGGATCCTCTACCAGCTCCACCCCCCGCGTACAATCTAGCTTGAAGCTCAGATGCTGCACAGTAACAATTATAGCCTTTCCGGTTCCCATTGTAACATTTATACCGAGCGTGTGAAGGTCGACAAGGAGATCAACATTGTCGTCGGGTTGGACACGCCGAAGCATCGTAGGACTGGTAGCTAGGGGTGTTGCAATATTCTCGAGGTGAACAACCAGCCAGTACTCGCGTCCTAGGGTATGTTTGGAATGGACGGCTTCAAAATACATCGTAGGACAGGGGTTTGGAGGAGGAGACACTGTATTTGCCGTGGTGTTAGCATTTGTCTATCAAGGGAGATGAGGTTGACGCTTCTGACTTGAGGTAATATCTTGATTGCGGCGGTACAGGCTGACCACGAAGGTAGTCGAGCGTTTGGTATGGGAAAGCGATTCGATGCAGGCAGATCATTGAATGCGCAAACCTTTGAAGGGCTGTGACAAGACACCGAAGTACGTAGGAGGGGAGAGGGCGAGGGGAAAGGTAATCTGTTGAGGGTGGGAATGTACCGTCGTAAAGTTGAGTCTGTCTTGACTTCCATCGCTTTCCGCAAACGGCAGACACGTTAATTTAGCGCGCTATCACATGACATCATCCACTATCTCCCTTGCACTCCACGTTTTTGCAAACCGCCAATTTGATTGCCAGCCATTGAATGGTCCGAGCAGAGGCTTTGTGGGGGCGCTTGTGAGCCCAGGTAAACGGTCTGCCAGTGGTGGGGCGAGGGCGGCGGCCATGGCGGCGGGAAGGAATTACAGAGGGGAACAAATTTTGCGCAGCGACTTATCAACCAAAGTCAATTGATTTTCTCTGAAATAAATCCATTGTCGCTTATCATCCCCTTCCCTCAATCTATCCCCTGTCGAGGAACCTTTTGATTCTTTCGATCCACTGCAAATCTCTTATGCACTCTGTCACGTTTTCAGCACGTGTTTCCGCCAAGCCCAAGCTCGGTGGATTGCCAAGAAGGGTGATCCATGTACACCAGTATATAAGGACTCAAGTTCTTATACTTTAATAGACAAGCTTTTCAACTCTCAATAAACACTTCAATATCTTCCTGCCTACTTTCACGTCCCTGTGTTATGCTCGTAAAATAACGTCACACACTCCGTATGTGCGCACCCAATACAGGTGAGGCTATCAGTCGTCCGCGTCTGGCATACGTCGCAAGTCCAACCGTAATCTTTCCGTACTTGCCCTTATAGGCATCGAAGCTGTTGATTCAACTGGATAACAACGGTAGCGCTTCCCATATTGATCTACTGGTGTATGAGGACAATCCCTCGCATCCTCCGGGATCTAATCCGCAGTTTTGTGACCGCATTAATATTCGTACTGAATTTTTTGGCATATAATGGACGGTAGAGTCACGTGATCGGAATGGTTTTGTAGCACTGTAGAAGTTAACAACGTATCTTGTAAAAACCTAGCATAAGAGTTATACCTAAGAAACCCGAGGTTAAGAAAGAATAGATAACAGAATAGTGTATTTGTAAAGCAACAAAAGAGATTACAGGACTAGAAAGCTAGAGCAATCAAATATATATCCCTATCCCATTCAGGCGGAATCAATGAAGATAGAATAATAAAGCATGAAATAGAATAGAGTCGGCACGAGCTTCCAACCACTTATAAAGATTTCTATAAAGTTGCCGTCGCAATAAGCGGGCCAGAAATACCGACCCCCAAAGCTATACCCTAAGCGTTCATCTATCTGGTATAGGACAAGTCGATAGAACAATCGATAGGCCTTGCGATTGTGTGGCCATGAGTCATAATTTCGTGTTCTTAGCTGGCAACTTGGGGATCACGGTTTCATGACCAGAGTTCCCCGCTCACGTAGAGTGCATCTACTTCCTGTTCGGTTATACATACAAGCCACAATATCTGCTGCATTTCCTTGACTCAATAGAGCTCCCAAGGAGCAGGAGACGAAGCATTGCTGGCACAAGACAGGGAGTTCAACTTCCTAGGTGATGCGAACTTCCAGGATGATGAGGATTTACTAAATACGACAACATAATGTTTGTTCTAGTCCTCCCCATTGTAATGTACCCAATGTAAACCCGAATGATTCATATAATCTCCATTCCAGCTCTTAAATATATCCACCTCTATATATCATTGGGCCATGTTATTGGACTTTGTGGAATCGACTGATTTCTCTCTTGTGGCTCTTCCACTAGTAAAATGCTATAAACTTGATTCAAGGGTGTTATATACGAATAATAAGAGTGTCAGTAGAAAATGATCGAACGCATGGAAGCATAGAATCAAAATTTTATTGCCTGTAATCCCAGTTTACTCATTCTCTTACAGTGGAAATGCAATGTATTAGCAATGTGTTTTGGGGCTATACAAGTTGCGAGGTAAGGAAGTGGGGAAGCAGGATCGCGGAGTAAAGCGCGCTTACTTATCTGGGCACGTGATATAACAATGTGAATTGTTAACGCGTTAAATATATACTGTCACATGATCTATAGAGTGGTGGTCCTAGCGTAAAAAGGAAACGCTTGGCAGAACTGTTACCCCTGTGACAAAGTAGTAGGAATCAATTCCATCAGTCAATCAATCACTCAAGACAAACCACCCACTTCTACCTACCGACAGTACAGTTTAAATGGAAAGACTCCCTGCGTCAAAATTTTTAGGCTCGACGGCTGTCTTTTTCCGAGTCCAGTCTGGAGTCGTTTTGAAAGCCCCCGTCACAGTTTTAGAGGACCAAGTAATCCGGGAAAGACCAAGTGTTGCAAAGAATTACTCCACCGAACGCCAGATCTTGGACAGATTAGGAGAGCATAGTCTAATTGTGAGGTGCGCTGATTGAACACAAGCTCTTTGACTGCGATCATAAGAAAGCTAACTCGCTTGAAGATTCTTAGGTTGGCAAGCGGATTCTCCGACCGGGTTACTTCTCGCTGAGGCCAGCCATGGTAGCCTCCAACACTACCTTGATAAGCATAATAATACCATCCCCCTCCCCCTTCGAAAGAAATGGTTTCGACAAGCTATTGAATCCGTCGCCTACATTCACAGTCGAGGTGTAGTACATAGTGATCTACGCCCTGACAACTTCCTTGTTCATCGTACAAAGCCTACATCTTTGGATCTATGGCTTTGCGACTTTGGTGGATCGGCATGCGAAGAGCTCGGTCTGGCTGGTGGCGGTCTTCCAGATGCTGGATTTTTTGATCCCAACTCACCCTGGGAGTCAACGCCTGCCACGGATATTTTCAGTCTTGGGTCTGTCCTTTACACCATCCTCGAAGGACATTGGCCGTACCGAGCCCCGGGAAGCTCATTTAGCTCTTTAGAGGAAATGGAACAATATGAACGAAACGTTGACGACCGTTTTATGAACAGAATTTTCCCGGATGTCAAAAATCTGTATGGAGGGGAGATCATAATGGGCTGTTGGGTCAAAAAATACTCCAATGTGGACGATATTCTGAAAGATATGGCGTTAAAGGCATAGATTGGTAAGACTATTTGGCTAGGAAGTCTTTTCCGGGCATATGCTTCTCATCTCCCTCTACATCGAGTTGTTCCGTTCCGCCCATAAGTCTTAAGACACCTTTCAAAGGCTAACAGGTAAATAGTTCATAATACGTGGATACTATTGACTTAATATAGTCAGGACTAATACGCCAAAAATAGATCGAGATTGAAACAACCTACAAATTCATGGGTTCCTACAACCAAACCGGCCACACTTCCCATTTTCCTTCCTCGATCCCAACGGCGATCGTGCAACTTGATGACCTTCACGAGATGGGTCTGGGCAACGATCGAAATTGACATCTTCTTCATAACGGTCCCCGCACGTGTAGATTTTGGTGGTATAGTACTGGGTACACATGTTGAGCAGGTATTTTTGTGAAGAGTAGAGCGATAGGCGTAGAGAGGCTAGTTTGAGGAGATTGGTGATAGTATTAAGTAGTATTCTCTACTAAATATTGCAAGATTAAAGGGAAAGCGAAGGTCTTCCTTAAATGCTTAGTGCTTCATAGCTCAATCATTAGCAAGCTACTCTTATTCATCCGGAAACTACGATGTGACCCCTCATCTTATCTGCTATCGTTCTACGCACATTGGCTGCCCGGAATGTTTGTTTTATTTGTCTGCCTACTCGGGCAACACTGCGTGGCTGAGCCGGCGCAGATTTCCGACCAGTCATGGCTAGCTCTGAAGTGGCTCGGAGATATATAGAGAAGTATGAAGATGGGCAGGAGCACGCACTAAAATGACAGAAGCTATATCCTTCTTAGCACGCCTTCTTTCTCGACTGTCATAACTATTTTTACATTGAACAAATCTTCGCCATAAAACTCGGAAGAAATTACTGGGCGAGTCTGTCACGATGTCGGAAGCTTGCGCGGTAGTGATAGCCACTCCGAGCTAGAGTTACCTCCATTCTTGGGCTAGACGATCGTTGGCCATGATTGAAAGTTACATATTGCATGGAAGGATACGAGTGGAAATGTGGTAAGAGCGCTTCCTTGCAATTACGATATGTCACTTACATACTTCTCCTTGGTCCCTGGCGATTATTAAACGCGGGCACGGGCAGCTATACGTCGGAGTTAGCGTCTTTGAGGAGCCATTGACATTTGTCGTGAGAGGTTTGATTAAGGTAATGCTGAATATCATAGATTGGAACTAGAGGAGAAGATGTCGGAGCATTATTCGTAACTTGATTCGAGGCGGCATCTGGCATACCTTCTGGATTATCCGAGGTAGTCAATCGAGGACGTTTGGTTGGGTGCTCGACTTCAGCTTCAATTCAGCATCGGAATCGTCATCTTGAGCACGTTGGACGAGGCGCCGGTTTCGATTTCGAGGATTGTGGAGGGGTTCTTCGTCGGCATCGTCGGCGCCGTCGTTCATATTGTTGGAGGAAGTGTGCCTAGTCGTCGATTTGCAGCCAGAGGTGCTAGAGGAGTCGAGATCAATGGTCGCTGGTCGAGATCGAGCATTTTGTAAGCGTGCCTCACGAATTCGCTAAACCCGACTAATGAAAGCTTTTCGCCCCTCAGTGCCACCACAGGGAGGGTGACCGTGCCTCGAAGCCTACATCCCAACCATCTCACAAGTTAAAAGCCCGAGCCTCCCTAATGTTTCCGCCAAGTGTTAGTGTTTTGTTGGCGAGAGTTATTCCCGTCAGCTTTCTCTCCAACTAACTCTCCCCCTCATTAAATTTTCTTTCTGCCAAGTACGAGCCTTTCAACTTGATAAATTTACAGGAATTCCCGAATGAAATCTTGACTGAGATATTTTCCTAAATCGCTGGTGACGCTGTTTTCAACCTATCAACATTGTCTCGGTTCTTCTATAAGTGTATGCGTCTTATCATCTATTAGAGAAAAATCACTATCTGTTTCGGGCATCCAGATATCACGTCTCGATCCTCGCCGTTACAATGGATGGTGAAGGGGAATACGAATCCAGATACCACGTATCGATGCTTACTGTTACTACAGAGCCTGAAGGAGAATCTGGACATCGCGCCATTGATAGCGGAGGTAGCGTTTTAGTAGGAAGTTGTTCCTGGCGAGGACAGTTCTATTAAAATGGCGAACCAGTTGCTTGGATCTTTACCAAATTTGAAAACACTAGTGATTCGAGCACAGGAAATCAGCATAGATCTCCAGCCACGGTTCCTCGAAGTTAACCTAATGTTAATGTTGAAAGATGCTAGCTTATTCGACAACCAACTTCCGATAAAGACTGTGAACAAATGCTTAAGTCTTCCGCACCTAGAGAAATTGAAAACTGGTTCTCGATTGCGTGGGACTCCCGAAGAGGTAGATGACACCTTGAAGAATTCATCTTCACGTATATTAGATCTAGGCTTATGTTATCACACACCCGCTGAGATACTTCACGCTATTTTCAAATCGTATTCCAAAATCACCTCATTTTATGGAACTCTTTTTAGCGCTGAAAAAATCACTTCTTAATATCGCTCTGGGTGTATGAAATCCTTGCTCTCGCCTGTTAAAATATTAGATATGATGATTCCTTTGTAAAATTCTCTTGAACGATTAATATTATACCTATGTAAATGCCTATAGTTGGACCAAGGTCATGATGGTACAAGAATGGATTTAAGTATGATGAATAACTTACGTATTCTTCAATGCCCTTCTAAGTGTTTCTTTCCACCTCATGTAGGTGGATTGGCACCATCGAGAGCTAGCTTGTATAAGCTGCTTCCACCAAATCTAGAGCTAATCGTAAGTATCTTTCTATCTCTTTACTAAAGCTATGTACTAAAGGTGTCATCTCAGTTGTAATTGAAGCAGACCTAAAAGGTCTTTGAAGAACTAAGAAGCATTGATCTTGAAAGCAAATTTTCCGGAATTTCTCGCCAGGTCATGTGGTTAGCTGAAATTGTAAGTAATAAAGAAGAATACACTCCATCTCTAAAGCTTATTGTTCTCGACGACCTAGTAAATGATAATATAAGTCTAGTGAGACGTAGGCGAGATCGTGCAACGTTGGGCTTGCGGCGACCATAGAGGGCTCCGGGAACGTTGGAGAATGTCTCGCAGCTGCTGGTATTACTTTAAGAGCAGAGGTTGATCGAAAATCTGTTGATAGAGTCTTTAGAGCATCAACAGAGCTAAGAAGCTGTTCTTTCTTATATTGAAATAGTACTGGAGACAGAAATATGTACTGAAATTCATGTCCATGACTCTTAACATTTCTGACTTCCCTGCTCTACCTTTCCTGAGACTTGCACTTGCAGGATTGTAAGAGTTAGATCTAATAAGCGTGCTAGCTCTGAACGTGTCTGTAGTTTGGCTAAAGCAGTCTACATCAAACATCTAAATTGCGAGTGTAAATATTATGTAATTGTCGGCGTTTCCTACTGAATCGATTGCGCTTAGATCTAAACAACCTTTCTAGCTGTATGTTGGTGTTGCATCATTAACCTTACTCATCGTCATTTTCCCTGTCACCCCCTTTCATGGAATTAGTAAATTCTTTCAAATATTAAACAATTAAACCATGATATATACATACTATAAGCAGAAAATACGTATGTAAACTATGTATTAGTTAGAAAAAGAATTCTAGTTAACAGTTCTATTAGTGTCTACATTTCGAAATGGCAGTAATAAGGGCGACATCGAATCGTGACTCTTCCTCTAGCACATCATCCACGAGTAATACTTCTGTCTAGGCAAGAAAGTCAAAAAGAGGCAAAGCACATTATTAAGTCCTCCTACTTCATACACCAGTCCTGTGCGGAATAAAGAGTAAGCTTACTAATAAGAACGATAAAGAGAGCATGAAAAGGTTACTCATAAGTAAGTTAGAAAGGAGCAAGTGAGGTAAAGATGTAGACGTAAGGAAGCTGAAATATTAAGGTGTGTTACTTTTATCATTACAGCCTATAATTTCAGGGGGTGAAGTTTCAACAAAGATAGTGACTCTCGGTTGTCAGGTTCAATATACTATCTCATTCCTAGATTGCGATTCTAACACGCAAATCTATTTCGTACAAGCTTAACTGCAAATTCCTCAAAAAAAATGAGCCAATAATACCTCTCCCAGTGTTCCTCGCACGACTTTGCTCCATCCTCATTATAGTCGCCATCTCTTGTTCAAGTTTACATGCTCAGTATGCGCCCGAGTTAGGAGGCCATGCTATACCAAGAAGTGAGGTTAAAACTTGGTTCCGAGAGCTACTATCTCTATCAAAACCACTCCAGCTAATATACGTAAGTACTTCTCCAAACAGTTTGATTATCCTATTATTACGCGAATTACTCTTGACTATCTTGCAATACCGGCATCAAGTACTCCATCCGAGCGTGTCTTTAGTGAAGCAGGAAACTTGATATCAAGGAACGAGATTAGGGCCGCTCCGCTAAAATCCTCGCTGTCGGCCCTCCGCAAGCTCCGGGGCCAGCTTCAGATTTTGCCCTAATCTCGGTTCCGAGATGTAATAAGTAATAGTTCTTCCTATAATACTTC